>MKEJ01052871.1:0-21822 GCA_001753735.1 Embelia ribes | reverse complement strand
AAACCGCGTTTTTCTTGTAGTGTGTTACAAGCTCATGATAACTAACTTGAAGAATTTTATTTGTAAAATAATAATGATATATATACCGATAATCATGTAGAGAAAGTGTGCAAACTCTTATAAAGCCAAATTAGTGGCGGCTGTTTCCTTAAAAATATGAGCAACTTTGTGGGTTTATCAATCATTTTCCTTAGTGAATTGAGAGTGAAAAGTGAGACGGATGTGACCAGAATATGCTATCCTTTTGAATAATGTGTCACCCTATACAAGAGTACAAAAAATACCAACAAGATTCACAATTCTATACTTGAACTGGATAAGATCGGTTTATAAGATAGCATATAAAATGAAAGAAAAGCAAATGTTGATATAAAATGAAAGAAAAGCAAATGATGTCGACAAAGTGACACCAACAGAAACTTTACACCCAACACATATATCGATACTAAATATCTACCGATTTACTCATAATATATATTTTTTTTATCTGGACGTCGAGTTCAGGTATTCTCCGTAGGGAGTTAATATTCTTTCATGAGAAATTTTCAGGAGAAACTGCTAGTAATTGTATCACAAAATTTTTAAATTTGATATATATATTCCACTTAATTTTGAGGAGCTAGTATATTCCCGCTGGTTCCGTCAATTTAATATTCATTCTATATTACAATTGTAGTTGATTCTCCTTTCAAATGGGACTCACATGACATGAGAAACAATAAATGTGAAGCCTTTTATTTTTCCTTCTAAACTAAGCAAAGGCCTAATGACGGATTTATGCTATTTGCCTCCATGAGATAAGAAAAAAGAGTAATAATCAAATTAATTTTGTGCTCACTCCTCAAATTCTGTCATCTTCATGGCCCTCGAGAGGATCCCGAAATCCAAAGACGAGGTGACCAAGGCGGGAACCTTACTGCTATATGACGGTAGTACCCCTCCTGAGTCCGAGAACGGATACGGGAAGATGGAGACCAAACGTTGAATGGAACTACTTATGGTTATACAAGTTTGTGTGACTACTTAATGTTTGATTTTGTATTTCAAGTTCATTGTGCTCATTTTGCTTTTGAAATTATGCGGTTGATCCAATTGTATATTGTGCATAGTTTTTTATCTTCTAGATTTGGAGACTTTATAGCGATCTGGTAATGTGAAAATTACAAAGGCAAATTGGTCATTGATGGAAATTTAGATATTCTTTCCTTTTTTACTTTTTCGAAATGGGGTCTGAACTGTACGTAACCAATTGCTCGATCGAAATTGGAAACACAGTTTCCAACTCAGCTTTTCTATATCGATACATACATAGTCCCTAGTCTAGAAATTTCCTCCTAAATTTGCAAATATTTTTGTATATAGTTTTCTTTGTGAACACTTGAATCCGCACCATGTCTTGGCGTGTGATCAAAATATACCATCGATAATGTATACAAGTTTCGATCATAAATATAGAGAGCTCGTACAAGCGCTTCTCTTGTGTCCAGATTGTAAGAGCCTTTGAGCAAGGTTTTATGATTTCACCGATACACATTCCATGACGAACCACGGTTTTCATGTTCCGAAGTTCTACTACAAATAAATAAATACAAGGATGGCACATTCGTATCAATAACATCAACATCGAGCGGATCCACTATCATAGCCAGTATCAATAACATCAACATCAAGCGGATCCACTATCATAGCCAATATCGGCTCAAATGCAGATGTAACCACAAACAAGACAGCGATTTAAAAGTTCAGATCGAATTCAGTTCACAATTTTCAAACTGAAAAAGACCCCCAACAAATCTGTGCATATGACCTCTGGTTCGGCACCGAAAGAAACATTGCTCCAACGATGTGGCACAGTTCCAACTGTTAGCGTTTAAACCCGCGCTGGTGGTTATGTTTGCTCGAGCATCCCAAACGAGTCAAATGACAAAACACAGAAAAATGGCTTATTGAAGTCTCAATAATTCAATTTATAATGAACACCAGAAGTTTCATACAGGAAATCCACAGCTGATCTTTCAAACAAAGGAGAAAACAAAAAAATAACAGAAACTAAAAATAAAAACAACATCAAGCTCCCTTCAAGAACGCCAAAATAATGTCTATGCACATCCCCGTCTTTAACTTCTAGGGAGCACACCGAATGCACAACATATCCTCGAGAAATACGAACTACAACTTCTATAAGCCTCCTTTTATTCACAAGCCAATTTAGTGTCAAAGCTACTTAAACAGATGGCAAAAGCCTGAAATGCGGATAAGGGATACCGGAAGTCCATAGTAAACATATCTCTGCCAATCCTACCAAACTGCAAAATAATCTTGTCGTGGTCAGATTGGCCAGACTGCTGAGGTGGCCCTGGCTCGGCAGAAACAGCAGCTGGTGTCTCAGCAATCAGCTGGAAGTTCTTCACCGAAGCAACGGTTACTCTCCCTCTAAAATTTAGACACCAACACTGCAGCTGCTCGTGCCACCTAGGCGCCTTGTTTCGGAGAACTAAAGGTGGCTCCTTACACTCTCTTCCTTCCTCGTGGGACCCAGCGAGAATGTCTGAGAAGCGAGAGCTGCCGAATTCTGAAAAGCTGTCAACTGATTTGGAGAATGAGATGCTTCTGAACGAGTCTTCCAGAGAGCGGGGGAGGAGAGCGGGTTGTCCTGGGACGGTACCACTAGGCTCAAGGGAAGATGCAGGGATCGAGTGCATGGTGCAGCGCATACGCCTAGGGCCTCGGGTGCCCAGCACATTAAGTTCGTAAGCGACCTGGGCAATGCTGTAGGTGCCAGTTGGGACCTTAGGGGAGACCTTTTTTGAGGAGAAGCGACGGCTTGAACGGCCAGGTGGTGAAAGGTGCGCACTGTTATAGGGCGGTAGTGCATCATAAATTATAAATTTTGTCCCAAGGAAATTTGACCTGTTACATAAGAGCACGTCAGTCCGATGCTAAGCTGAAAAATATAAGCTACTTAGAATGCACATGTGCATATACATATGAGAGCAGTCTCATATCAAAACATAACTTCCTATGCATTATCTGTCTATTAGCATACCCGCACACGCGATGCGTGCACAATTTCTTTTAAATGATCAAAACAGATTGTGGAAATATTTGTGTATCATTGAAAAATAAGGGCCAAAATCCAATAAATTGAAAACCAAACATGAACCTTAAAATCAAATACAAATGCAAACTTATAAAAGTGAAACCCATAGTATCTACAAAGCAACAATCATATATAATGGACAATCTCACACAACGAAGAAATTCAAAGCATATACTATGTGGTTGTGGGAAATTAGTGGGCTCGAGCAGATATCCAATTTTTCCCTTGATTGTTTTTTATTGTGTACATACAGGGCCTGCAATGCAGTAGCTTTGTGCACTGGGACGTCCATAAATACTATTTTTTATTGTATATTTAACTTAATCATAATTACTCAAGTTGTTTAAGGGAAAAATAGACATGCCCAAAATTGGGAATGGCTTCATGTCTGCAAACATTTGTGCTTGTATAACATTACAGTATAGATAGATAGATACTTAGACACTAATTTTGAAGCAAACACAACATGGGGTAGTTAAAAGTGAGGCCTGGTACAATTTTTGGACTTTCGAAAATATCCTCTACTCTTTTACTAATTACTACCAGGTAAAATACACCCAATAAATTGTTTAGGGTAAAACTGACAATAACCAAATCACACCATCCAAGTATTAACTCCTCACACCCATTTTTTCTCTCCCGTTTTAACGGCACATATATAAAACTAATTTGTTAACTGCTCTGTAAACTTTTAGAAGAATGCTACTCCCACCCAAATATCCAACCCAATTCCCTACCCCGCAAACGTGGCAAGGAGAATCTTAATTTCAATCATAGATACAATACTCTTCGAAACCTATCATATACAAAAATTCTCTTTGCCACGCCAGCATGTAAGAGAATTAGGTAGATTTTCTGGGTGGAACATCATTTCTCAAACTTTTCTAGATGCAATCGTTTATTTGACAAAAAAATAGAAACGAACTCGAACAACTACTCTCTCCCCTTTCTCTCACTTATAATTCCCCTATCGTTGCTCAACTTCTTCCCAACTAATTAGATAAAGCCAAATTTCCACCCTCTCTTTCTCTGCTTTCTTTTGAATATCAATTTTTCTTACTTTTGCAGTGCCTATCATTTAAACTCAGTTTATTTTTCTCTTTCTCTCATTTTTCTTCAAATTAATTTTTTTGTACAAGTTTTGTGGATGAAAATTCAAACTTCCTAGGGTCTTCAAATTTGATCTTCATTTTGATAATTGAGATTTTTCCAAGCAGAAAGTGAAGTTACTATGGGCACAGCTATCTGGCAAGAGTTCAAATTTGTTGGACAAAACACTAATTATTATTATTGAATTTATTTTAACTTGTGTATGTTAGAATATGTTTGATTTGGGGATACTTTAATATTTCAGAAAACAGTAATTGTCGACATTGAAGGTGAATTTCTCTCTTTCTCTTCTGCCTCTCTCTATTTGTGCAATTCAAATTTATTTTTTTTATGAAGTTGATTGTTGCTATCTCTTAAAAAAAGTTAGATTCTCTTTCAAGAAAAACACTACAACTAATAAGGAGTTTTGCACAGAAAAACAAAATTCCATAACCAAATAAGAAAAACATTTTCCGAATTTCTCATAACCATGAAAAATAAAGATAGAAACAATAAAGAGAATATACAATATTAATTGTACTACAATATTTTCTTTAGAGAGTCTGTGGTCAATGATGTATCAAGTTCCTAATATTAAATCCAAGCTATGTGAAAGAAAATTAGTGAGGCCCTATCTCTTTTAGAACAAACCAAATTGTATATGTGCTAATATTTTTACCTCACTCGTACAATAATTGAGACATATATTGTAGAATCATATGTTATTTTGCAATATAGTTGTTAGGTCATCAATTAAATCTTACAGTCATTTTAATTGAATTGCACTCGCATTGCGCATGCGTCGTACACTAGTAATATTTGCACAAATCCATAGAAGTGGCCACACAAAAAGATTAACTCATCATTTTCCGTACTCTCATACCTCAGCTTTCCAATGTAAGTGCTGCTCGATCTTGATATGTTGTCTGCATCCATAGAGATCACATACTCTGTAGAAGTAGACCTCCGGTTTCTTTTCGCAGAGAGAAGAAACTTACCATTTTCCATAAGCAAGGCTGTGTCAGGGAAAGAACTCAAATCAGGAAAGGCCATAAAAAGATTAAACATGTTATTATCGTAGTGAATACCCCACAATGCAAGAACTTTGTGCACTGGGTCGTCCAACAGAATCAAATAACATGGTATTATCTACCAAAAGCAATGGCAACCGTTAAAACGCACAGATTAGAAGTCATGTAGTAAATCAGGCTGACATATAGATGATAAACTAACAAGCATCTCAGTAAGATACAACTCAAAGAGTGAAAGTATGGCCGAATGGTTCAAATGTGCGGTAAGTGACGCATGATAAACCATAAAGGTGGAGCACTTTCACCATGGAGTGAAATTTTCGCATAACTCCGCTTAAGTTAGTTTTATGCAGAACTATAGAACAATTTGATAATCACAAAATTATTCAAATAGAATTTAAGTTGAAAATAGAAAAGAAGAGTTTCGTAACTAAAACTGTACCAAAGTAAATTTTGGTTTCAATTGAACTACGGAACACTGATCCTTTAGGTTGCCAAGAACATGGAGATTCATCCTAAAGATGGACATTCAAGAAGGATCGAAGTGACTAATTACTAATAGTCAAGAAGAGAGTTTCAATTATAGTACACAATCGTAAAATTTTAGGGTCAGAACTAGATAATGGAAACATACGAGTACCAAACTAGCCAAAATTCTACATCCTAAGATGCAAACTCTGCTCCCACTCCCGCTTTTACGCCCTCCACCTTACAAACTTTTTAAGAATTTCCGTTCTCGTACTCCCACTCCCGCTCCCCAAACTGGTGGCCTAGGTCCCAAACTCCTAATCAACCCATCTTAACCAGTCCTTTACAGGCCGGAGCAAGTTTAACAAGCAATGACCATAACTTCTTGGATGAAAAGATTGCAAAGTCAAAATAATTGATTGAGAAAAAGAGATATGAGATAAGATCTAAGAAAGTAACATCCGCTAATGTTTGGTCACTTTCGCATGTCAGTGTATAAATTCTATGCTAACAACCTTGACAATGAAAAGCTCTAAAACTATACACCAAAAATCAACAGCACAAATTAGAACAAAATGGGAAGGGAAGCCTGCTTTCCCGATCAAACATGATTGTTGAGTGGATGTTAAACCATGCAGAACCGATTATGCAAGGAAAAAAAAGAAAAATAAGTTCAAAAACTAGTACCAAGCATAATAATGACAATTTACCAGGACTAAGAGAAAGGAACAGGCGATAAGTCAGTTTCGATCTGTCTCTTTTAATATAGCACTGAACCATTCCGTCTCGAGGTCCTGGCTGCATACGAGAACAAAAAAAAAATACAACAAAAAAATCACCGCCAATGTTGCTTCGATATAAACTTTATTCAGCCAAAAAGATCATGCATCCACATTCAAGGACAATAAAAGATGTTGTAATTGAATTTATGGATTGAAAAAAAACAGTTTAATTACTGCATGACTGAAAGTTACAAATTTGGAAATCCTTCAAATCCACAGAGCATCTGTTAAAATGTTTTGTAACAGAGTTGAAAACTAATGATTCATATATTTCAAATCCTCCGCACGCATTATTTCCAGTCAATGGAATTCGAACTCCATGAATGTAAAATACCTATTTGAAGTTCATTCCCATATCAAAATCCAATATCTACATGCAACCGAATAAACATTTTGAAAACTACACAAAAATCTAATGTACCACAAAAGGCAAAAAACAAAAAAATAAAACAAAAAAATGAAACAAAACCTCAACCTGCTTTAGTGAGACGGGAAATGTAATCTTCCCCGTGAACTCAGGGCGCTGGACAATCTCTCTGCACATCTCCCTCCATGACCTGCACACAGAAGCACATGCCACAACATGTTTGCGGGCGGGCCACGTACTCTCACTCGTCTCCAATCTCTTAATCACATCACGAAGAAGCTCGGGAGGGAGGCTAGCCCAGCAGCTATTCTGAATGACAGGTGAACAGTCATGCATCTCGTGAACTGCCCCATGGGATCTCCCTCTGTGACGTCCAGGCAGCCTTATCTCTAAACTCCGCCTCGATAGGCTCCCAAAGCCATCCCTTACTTCACGGACTATGCTCCGAAATGACATTTACACCCTTTGATCTACGTCTCACCAGAATGATTTTACAGATATATTTTCCTTATATACTTTCAGAACACTTGGACAGAGTATTGGACTGCACAACAATAAATTTCATCATGTTATGAAGACAAACGTAATAACAAAGAAAAAAAGTGAGAATAATGTAAGGGAAAAAGTACAAAGCAAGGAAAGTAGATTCCTTAAGAACAAATCTCATAAACTTTTGTTTAAAACAAATTTAACATCCCTACGTACAATAACCAAAAAAAATAAACAAAGAGCCCAAACAAGATAATAAAGGAATCGCAACGATCCGACACAACTTAAGATAGAAAAGTCAAGCAATGTGGAAAATATATTACAAACTATCTCTGAGAATGAGGATATAGCAAAAGCAACATAAAAAAAATATGACTAAATTAGCACTCAATTTTTCCGGTGTAACATTTTCAGGTGAGATGTCTCACACAAGCATCCTTCCTTGGTTATAACTATTGATGCACATTTTGGGCAAATATTAATAATAAGGCTTTAAAGGTAAGACAAACAAGGATTAACTCTAGGTTCAGTATGCAAGCATAATCAAGTAAGTAAATAAAACTGAAAGTGAAAAATGATTACTTATTGCATTTAAATTTTCAAACTACAGCACGAAAAGTAGTCAGAAATTTAATTTCACTTCTTAAAAATCTGAATAGATGTAGAGAAGACCAAAACACACATCACACAAAAATTCCTAAAAAAACAACTGATTTGAAACACCTATTTAACTAATTAGAGAAATGTATTCATCATTGATTACAATGGTAGACCGTGAGGAGGACATATGGTGCCCCTTCCTCCAAAATTCCTATATGGTAAGTATATAAAACATAAAAAATTTACAACAGCCCCAAAGTTTCAATAATTACATTTAACTTTGAAACAATTGGACTTGACCCTCTAGTCGAAAACCAGAGTCAGCCACTGTTACACTACCTTCACCAAAACAATCACAAAACATCACCCAAAGAGAAATCCCTAAAAAATAACCATAGAATTCAACAACTACAACAAAAAAATCCAAACTTTGAAGAAATTAAAACTAATAAAAACCATGACGAAAACCGTAAAAGGCTTATAATCAGGGGTAAAGAGCCACATCCACAAAATCTTCACAAAACATCAACTGCATATACATGGACAGACATGCATACACATATGCACAATTATATACTCGAAAAGGGTCAGCCACTGTTTCATTACCTTCACCAAACAATCATAAAACATCACCGAAAGATAAATCCCAAAATAATAACCACAGAATTCAACAAAAAATAATAAAAAATAATAAAAAATCATACTTAAAAGTAATTAAAACCAATAAAATATGCAGAAAATCCAAAAGGGCTTATAATCAGGGGTAAAGTACAACACCCACAAAATCTTCACAAAACATCAACTGCTGATACACAAACAGAGAGATATACATACACATATGCACAATTATTTATGATAGTGCAAAATCGAATCTTTCATTCCCAATCTACGCAGAAATGAAGCAGTGGAATGCATATTCACATGAATATAGAGAGAGAGAGAGAGATGGAGGGAGAGAGAGAGAGAGATTAAACCAGAGAGAAGTGAATGATAGCTCAAACTCACCATATTTAGGAGTCCATAGATTTAGATTACAACACGGTTTCAATCTCTCTCTCTCTCTCTTTCTCTCTCTCTCGCTTTCGCTGAATCTAATCAAAACTGCTCCACGGGTTAACATTTGGGGGACAACTGTTGATTTATTTAGTTTAAAGTATTTGGTCTTGCGGATTAATTAAGGATATTATTGCAAAGTGACCCTTCTACTTTGGGTTATTTGTAATCCGACGCTTTGTAGTTTCTGTATTTGTGATTAAACCCCTAATAGTATATGATACCATATCAGAACACCCCCTCCATCTTATTTGAAACTAGTTGGGTGGCACTCGGTAGTCACATAGCATAAATTTATTGATCGAAGAAAAGGAAGAGGATGTAGGAGTACCGAGATAAGAGAATTTAGGTTTTACGAATTGATAGATTGGATAAGTCGAATTTGGCTCTAATATTGATTTCAAATTGGACAAAAGTAGTTAACGGATGTAACCTGTGGCTAACAGGCGCTATAAATTTTTTTAAAATGTATTTGTACTATCATTTTTTTTATGGAATGATGTGGCCGAGGTTGTTATCTCCTTATATACTTAAGAGAGTTAAGACTAGATTTATTACTAATTTTCACTTCATGGTGTAGTATGTCACATGATTATGCATGAAAATATAATTTGCAAATACTGAAAATATAAAGTTTCAAAGTGATTGAAGATTACGACTTTAATTCCAAATTGATTTTTTTCCAAGGTCAATTGCGTGTATGACACTAAGTCATTTATTATATTGTGCTTGTATATGTTTGGTCAAATTTCAAATGAAAAATAGCATGACTAGGTGCCATGATGTATCGCATGATAACAATTAAAAATTGGGTGAGTTTAAAAGTAGAAAATGTAAGTAACACTAAGAAAACTAAACTCTAAAATTGAGCTAATGTCATCATTTAGTGTTTACCGTGGATAGGACTTTGAATGAAAATAACATTAATTGCTCATCTAAAATAGCATTAATGATTTATAACTTTCATATATTTGAGTCGTTAAAGTAAATGCAGGTTATAGATCCTCATTTTGTTACTCGCCCAGACATTTTCTTTAATTAAATTAGCTGTAACCAAATTATGGAGAAAAAAGGCTAAAAAAATAAAAAAAATTATGTACCCAAAGCTGGGGCGGAGTTAACATCATGTTGGTGAGGGAAATTTCTTTTGTGAACTTAGACACGTCTTTACACCTGCTACTTTTATAAATATTAAAATTTTCATTAAGTTAATTTAAATAAAGCCTAAAAAAATTAATTTACTTAATTAATTATTGTGTCATGACCCATAAAAAAGGGTTGATTAAAAATTAATTTGTTCATTTACCGCGAATTAATTTCTAATCTTATAATGACATAATCAGTTAATAAATATAAAATATTTCGTAGCATAATCATCTGCTATATATACTGCCATATTTATCTATAAGGTAAATAAAATAAGATACAAATAATTACATCTAAAGGTAAGATATATATACAACATGTAGTATGTTGTACCTAAAGAAAATAGGCATTATTAAAATGATGGGTACATATGTCAAACTATAAGAATGAAAAAGAGATAGCGAGACACATGGTTCATCCTAACTCACATGTCCAAAATGACGGCACAGTAGTTAAGAGAAGTTGTTCAAACCACAATAGTACGATCAAGTCTAAAGAAAATCCAACGGATAACATTAAAGTGCAGCATTTACAATAACAGACTCTCAATAAAATCGAAGGTTGGATACTGGAAAAAAAAAGATGAACAACACTTCAGACTTTTCTCTTTTATGCTTAATATAATTTTAGGAGTAGTGTAATGTAGCAATCAGTTTGTAACCGGTCAGTCTATAATTTTTTAGCGTTCGACTAAATAAAAGATGATTCATTCACTCTTTCTGTATTTCGTACTCCTTATAAATCCTGAAATGAAGGTGAATTAAACCGTCAATTCACCTCCGTGAATTAACAACACTTGGTTCGAACCTCGGTTCTCGAATTAGATTGAACATCTTGATAATGTTTTACCATTTGTTAGTAGGATTCTGGCTAATTTCAAGTGAAATCTTTGAATCGCATGGTAACAAGCTAACATCAAACTAATAGAAAAAAATAATAATAAAAATAAAATAAAAATTAAAGAAATAGCAACACGGAAAACCTCAAAATAAAGTATATATTTTGTTTGTTGACCTGGGTTTAACACCTTTGGGTTGGGGAACTTTAAAGAAGACATTTGTGTTTATTATTGACCCTCTAAAATTATATAATTTTTATCTATATTTTGATCGAAAATTTTTGCCAACTTGTTATGCGAGTTACATAACATTAAGAAAGTAATCAGATTGAGAGTAAAAAAAAAATAAAAAATGCCAGCCGAAGTGATTTATGTTACTTAGCATACTAATTAGGATATATTATTGAAACTAGAAAGTAATTGGAGCAATAGATCCAACTGGATGTGAACATGAATGTCTTATTCATACTCTAAAGTTGGACAAATAATGATATGTATCATCTTTAATGTTATCTATACTACCAAATTGCAATCATCTCAACAGTTCTTGAAGAATAGATACGTGAGCAAAAATTAAATATTATGTTTCTAGTATATTATAGACTGCGGGATTCAAAAAATAAACGATCGAGATAAAAAATTCAAAATTTTGAACTAATTATTTAATTTCTTTAAATTTAATCCGGCCATTGGTGTTTAAATAATACTATCCGAGTTGAAGATAGATAGAAGATATGAAAGTGTAGTAAATAAATCCAACCATTTGATGATATCTTTTGGGTAATATATAAAATAAATTTTTTGTCTAAGAAAGTAATTTTTCTTGGTAAATAGACAAGTGGGCTGAAGTAAAAGATCTAATTAATCTAATTAATTTGTTTAACTAAAATAGCCTCATGATGTCATAGTTTACATATATCCTTGTCCATGATCTTCAAATAATATTAATCCATGGCTTATTTGCATTTGTTTTTTAGGCTATCTCAAAGTTAAAAATTTTTATGCATAGTTAACATGAAACTTGGTTGGATATAAAAACTCGTTTGTTCCGAAACCGTCTCCCGTCTCTAGGGACTTATAAGAAACTCACTTTCGAAAGTTTTCTTCCAACTGAAAAGTACAAAAATAAAAACTAAATTAGGTGTAATAATTTTTCATAATATTTATGTTATTTATAATATTACTAAAAGTTGTTTATATTAAAAATTTTAACCAATTTTGTAGCTACACATATTCTTTAAGTATATCTTATTAATTTTACAATTTAGTCCTAAATTATCTGTGTGATCATTTGTAATATTTTCGCTTCCCTTTTTTGTATATTTTCAAAATAACATTTTCTAATTCTTTGTTTCCCGCTTTGCTTTTATTTACCTGGCAAATGAAATTATTAATCTTGATACTACTCACATTTTCCATCACTAAAATATGATATTTAAACTATGTAGTATATATATACTTTACCAACGGCAACCTCTTTTGACCAGCTAACCAATGAGCCATACCTTCCAAGCACTAAATGGAAATTCCAATAACAACAAAAATTGAAAAGTGAATAAAATAATAGGCCATTGCTTGGGTTAGATTACAAACAATGCCCTTCCACGTGTAGTTTATCCTTAACAGAACACTAAATTTCGGTGAGAAAAAACATATACACCCACAAAATTTGTATATTGCAGGCCAAAATGATTTGACTAAATAATTAATTGAGTGTTTTTTTTTTGTGTATGTGTATATATATGTATATATATGACTCATCATTCTCCTCTTTATTTATCTCCAATGAAAGTGTTTCTTTTAATGAAGTATTGTTAAAATTTTTAGCAACATGATAATGTCATTGTTAAAATTATATATGGTGAGTAATATATAAGGACTCATTTTTGTAGTTTGGGAAGTTAGGTCAATACGTGTGTAATTTGTTGAAGTGTTGATGTCCATGGTGGTTGATTAAAAATATGAATAGGCGTCAAGTTATTAAATTATTGGTAGTTAAAAATAGCAATATATTGCTTAAAAGTAAACTCATAGTATTATTCAATGAAAATATTGGATCCTTCTGAGGGGAATATTGACTTAGGGGCGGCTAAAATTTGGGTCCAAGAACTATATGAAAATCATAAAAAGTTTAGAGGGATGTCAACTTTAATCACTAATGAAATTTTGTTTGTTTGACAACTCTAGAAAGAGATCTAATTGACTCATTTTTTATTTTTTTTTTAATCTTATTCAGGTTTGAGAAAAAAAGAAGAGCATGCATAGATATCAACGAAAGAGAGGATGCAGCATGCTTCTAAATAGTGTAAAGTTAAGAAACTATTTTATAGCAACAAAAATAAAATTTTATAATTAAAAATTTTGGAGACGATTTTATAATTTTATTTTCGTTGCCATAAATATTTCTCCAGCCTTGCACTATTTATAAGAGTGTTAGACACTTGTTTTACGAAATCAACAACTCATAGCGCTATGTAACAATTTATTCATGCGCAAAGGATATTTTATCTTTTACCCTTTTGATTTCATAATAAATTTTTCTTGCCAAATTGAAAATGTGACCCTTCAAGAGTTCAAGGGTCTTGTTGGAATTTAGAAACTGATGAAGGCCTTGATCCAGTATAGCTAAGGCCCTTCCTTAAAATAAATTTAAATACAATAAATTAAAATTTTTCCTAGAAAGCAAAGAGGGAAACTCTAAGTCAAAGAAACTCATCCCATAAAACTCATGCCATATAAACTAAGTAATTGTGGTGCTGTCTGATATTTAATTTTGTAGAAATAAGTCGCAAATTAATGGAGTCCTATTATAGTCCAAATTTATTCATTTTTCACAATTTATTTGCTCATTTCTGGCTTCTAATTAAAGGTAGAAAAAAAATGAACTGTATTACTGTGATAACCGAATAATTATAGATAAATTTTTAGAAATTATGTAAAATAAACACACTCATAGCTGAAAAGATAATCTCCGCTGTCAACTCGCCATTATTGCTAAAACATACCGACTAAATTAGTACCGTAGTTAATTATCAGATGTTTGGAAATTGAATCATGAAAATGTCAAATACATTTAGAAGCTACTAAGACAGAGAAGTTCTATTTTACTCCGAAAAAAAAAGGAGCAATCAAGAACATGAAATTTGTTAATTAAATATGATATACGTAACCGAGTATATAAGTTGTACAAACTTCTCTATCACAACTTTTTGCGTTAATACTTTTTTTTAAAATAGAATCAACGCATGTAATACAGTCATACAAGATACGGCATATGTTTTTTTTGGTAAACGACTAACAGTACGTGAATCATTCCAATAGTACCGAACAGTCCCTTAATTCCAATTGATTAGAGAGGGTGTTTCCACGATTATGTGAGTGATACTTTAGTCGCAATTAAATAACCCTAAGCTTGCATTAACTAAGTAGTGAAGTGGACTTTTTTGATCCCAGATCCATTAATTAGCTGTATTATATAATGTGCAATTTAGAGTACATACATATATATATATATATGTATATATTCTTCTACATTGTTTCTTGTTCTGTATTGGGGCCTGGGGGTAAAGGTGTAGAAATATTCCACCACCAACATTGCCAACATTACAATTAAAAGAAATCTAAAAAATATTAATAATAATAAAAAATTTGCCACATGATGAGCATTAGCATTTCCATTAAAGTGAAATGATTAAAAATTTCGAATTGTTGCTGATTCGTTTACATGTTATTGCTGTAGGTCATGTGTTAACGTGACAGACATTCAATATTATATATGTTACACCAATTTCACTTGTGTAATACAATTTGCTTTTTTTATTTTATTACTAGAGTTGTAAATTAATTTAAGATTGGATACAAGGTCTCGCTAGATTGTTGCACAATTTCTTAAATTTCTCACTATGTTATCGGCAAATCTTAATTAACTAGCCCATAAAAATAATACTTCACAAATATATCTTTATCAAATCTTGAATTAGCAACATATTTGAACAATTTTTTTCTTTTCGTTGTTCTCATTCCCAGTTTAATTAAATATTTTTATCCAGGTATTATAACAAGCATACCAAAAAAATTGCTCGAAATTTAAATGGTTTGTAAAACTGTTGTATTGACAAGGGCTAAGGGAGTAAGTAAACATAGTCAAGAAAACTGGGTCTTTTTTCTCTATCACCCATATTCTTAACCAGTATGTAATACCAGTAAATATAAAACCCTGCATTTTCATTAAAAAAAAAAAAAGAAATTGTGAATCATTTATGAATATATTATTAATTAATTTTAGTAGGATTATTTTCTACATGAACATACCTGAAATTGTAGTTCAAGCTCAGAAATCGCGCGAAGATATAAACTTAGAGAAAACAAAAGTTGCATTCTAGTTTTTCATAATCATTTTTATTTTAAACCATAATTAGAAAATTATATTGTATTTGTTCTGTTGTCTATAGTTTTTTTCCTTCCCTTAAAATTTGGTATATGATGGCTGGCCAACTTTTAAATTTAGCCTTTTCACTATTTTGGCTTAACAAAAGTTGGAACATCTAAAATAGATACATCCCATCTTTTTTTGGGGGCCTAAATTTTAAATTTTGGTAACCCCGATGCATTTTCTCATATAGAAAGTTAGACCTATAATTTGCACGTTCTTATAATAATGTGCGAGTGTCAGGTTTCATTTTCTGTAAACATTATGATGAAGCATTTGTGTCATGCCCACGTGAGATTTTTAAAAAAATAATATTTAATTTTATATATGACCGCAGCCAAAACTACTCACAATGTCCGACTATCCCCCATGTACATCATCAAACACAACATATTAATTCTACAGAATTACTATATAGATGTCTTTACAAAAGAGTGAGCCTCGAGATCTCTGAAACATTTATAAAGATTGGCTCAACGTATTATAAAAAAATATAGTTAAGTTTTTATCCAGGGTACAGTCATGATTTTCAACTTTTGACGACTATTACTATCAATACTTACACCCCCATGCTCTAGTGGGGAACTGCCTTTGATCCCCCGCCTCGACTATGATCACCTTCTTGAGCTGTTATTTGATAAACAAAAGACAAATAAAGTTAGTTGATGAACAATATTTCAAACAACGCGTAAGGCATGAATAAATACGAAACAGCTTATAGCTCAGCCACACATACTACCACACACTGTTACCACCCATTTAACCATATGCACTTCGAGCTACCTACCACGATGCACGTATCGCCATACATATTTATGATTAAGTCCTGGGAGTAATATTGTATTGGGAAACACACACACATACTTGAGAGCACAAGTTTCTCAAGACTTTGTGCGTAAAAATTTTGGCGGATGCTCCTCCACACCCGAGGCTTCCATGAAATCTAACCAAATATTAGTACGTACAGGGAGTCCCGCGTAGACCCCCGGATTTACTCAGTAATCCATTAGGGTTTGTAAATGTGCCTGAAGTGAGTCTAAGTTTTATTCTTCCAACACATCATGACCCATCCGTCCCAAAAGGATATTTCTCCCTCGATAGATTGCCTACCAACACAGTGGGTTTCCCAACAAATATTACTATGCATACACATATAGGCACATCGTCACCATACATCAGGGTTCGTCATCTTTATCACATCTTTCTACACATGTTTTAGCTGTCAACTTGTTTCATTAATTATACATCAATTTTATTGCTTGTAATTTTCACAATTTCATACACGTCATGCCCGCAACTACCACATATTATATAATTTTCCTCGACAAGGGAAATTATGTACACATAATTAACATCCAATAATACGATTTAATATGCTACTTATTGTAGAGCTTACTGCCCGTAACTAACCCGTACCTGTCATCGCTATTGCAAAATGTTATAAGCTTTATGATGGTCTTTCTTCATATACTACACTATTGAGATGCGGAGTCATCCAAATTCTCGTTTTCAGGTCTTGAAAAGGGGTTAAAAGCTGAAAATTATACACATGCAGTTCAGTTTTAACTTTGCCCGACTATACCAGTCGATTGATTCTTCTCATTAGTTGACTGATTTGTTCGGTTTTCATGAAAAATCATAGTTTCCAACTATTGAACTAGGTTTTGATTCCTAAATAATGATTTTGATGGTTCACAAGGGCTACTTATTCTACATGTACAGCTAACCTTATTGGGAAAAGCATGATTTTATCAAAATAAAAGTAGTTTATATGAAAATACTGTTATTATACCAAAATTAAACTTATTTATTTATCAAAAACTTTGATTTACGCCTAAACTCAATGATAAGCTCAAGAAAAGTCGAGTCACTTAATTAAATGTAACGTGAAAACACTATAGAAGTGGATTACGATGCCTATATCTCGCGGTTATGAGCTTAAACCAAGTGGAATATGTCCTTTTCCGTCAATTCTCTTCCCCATCTCTCTCTTCTCTCTCTGATATGAGGTGTGGGTATTAAAATGGTGTATTAATACCTGTATTAGGGCGTTATATTCGTATTTTGCAACCTAATGTGGACACATAGCTTGTTTTCTAAAATTGTGATCGACTGAATTAGTCAACTGATTGCATGTATCAGTCGATCAATTTTCAGGGTGTTACAACTGACTGCTCTTTAAACATGTAGATTTAGAACCTAAGAAGCACACTAGAGAACGATGTAGTCTTATCTCAATAAGTACCGAGTATCGAACTTAAAGACTCCTACTGATCCCGAAAATACTTAAAATCAGTCTAGTATGCAATTCAGTTTTTACGATTTTAATCCAGTCCACACAGTTTGCTAAATTAAACTACTCTTAAACTTCTCAAATTTGTTTTGATTTGGTTTTGAGTGAATTAAACTAAACTAATAGCAATGAAATAAACATGAATTAACGATAATAATTAAGATCTTGCCTATACGGGAAATAAAATAATTTAACTTCTTCTCCCTAATTGACCTAATTAATGAGCTCTAAAAGATTGTTAATCTAAAAAATCACTGATGTGTATCGATCTTATGTACTTCAACCTAGTGTGTCATCGAGTAATTGTCAGACACCATAATTACGACTAGATGATTTCTAAGGTACTCAAATAGGTTTAAAACCCTAGATTTTAGACTAATTCAAAATTTAAATTAAGTTTATGAAAACATACTAATCAATTAGGGTTAGTTTGAATCCATTAAATTATTTTCATCTCCTAGGCAAGAAAAGAGCTTTAGCCTAGCATATCAATAATAGAAACAACGATAATTGAATAACAACTCATAATCAAACGATAAAACTAGGTAATAGTAAAGATCAATTACGATTAAAATAATTGTAAATAAATATAAACTCTAAAAACTAATTATTCTACTTCTACTATGCAAATAATTTAACTAACAATATGTAAAGATAATAATAAACGATAAATAAGTTAACTAATAAAAGGACAACTCACAAACTTTTATTTGAAAGGTTGAATCTCCACCAATCTTCTCAAATTTCTACCAAGAACAATAACATGAAAAATAATGATGAAAAACTCTCTTTAAACAATAAAATTAATCCCTTATTCAATATCTAAAAACTGCATATTTTGGATATTCCTGATTTACATATATCTAAAACTTTCGAAAATAGTATTTATCCTTTGTTGAACCAATTTCTATTTTGGAAGCAGTGGGATTGATCCAACTGATATTGGACCGATCCAAGTACTCTTGGACCGATCGGATGGCAGACTTTCCAACTTTCTTCTTTTGCACTTTTTTTTTATTACTTTTACTCATTCGAAAGTCTTCCAATGCCCCCAAAATAATCACCTTGAGTCTTGGAAATCCATGCATCTTCACTGGTATGTCAACTGCCTCGTAAAATGTCTACTTAAGCTTTTTATCTGTATCAAATAAATTAAAACTCGTAATACCAAAATATACCCCATTTCACACAATATTTGCAAAATAAATAACTTAAATGTGCTGCATTATACTCTTAGTTAATAAAGTTTTAAGGACTAATCAATAAGAAAAAAAACATCTTTTTCAAATTAGGAAAAAATTAAATGTATCCCACTTAAAATTTGTATATTTTTAAAATAAAATAGAAAATAATATCAATTTATAAGCAACACATCCAAATAATTTACAAATTTGAAGCAAACAAAAGAAAACTTGAAGCATAAGCTAAAACCGAACAAGCAAATAACAAACTCTTTGTAGAGTTACAACCCACTTCCTTGGTTTCAGCCCAATTAATTATTTTGAAGCTCAAATCAAACAAGCAAATAACATACTATTTGCTGAGTCACAGCGAACTTGCTTGGTTTGAGCTTAGCCAATTTTTTGGTCAAAATAAAGTGGAAATTTTAAAATTGATATAGTCAAATTTTTATTTGTAAGACAGAGCTAATTTTAAAAAAATTAAAATAAAATAAAATTCAAAGTACAAAAAGATAGTCTTTCTCTTTCTATGAGAAAAGTCGATGCATTGACCTAAAACGTACTTAAACTTTGAAAAATCAAATACAATGCATATTAAAAAAAATAAAAAAAGTCATCAAATTTCGTCAAACAAAAAATTAGGGCAAACGAAAAAAGACCCATGTGCGTCTAATAGAGACACGCGGCCCCCTTCCACCACTCATTTCACACCGAAACTACCCTTTAAACTAAAGTCATTATTAAGACTTTTGAAAACTAGTATCTACCAATACTAAAGGTTAGTTTGAAAACAATTAACGAGTAAAGATTGTTTAAAAACTTGCAATTTTAATCTGTGTTTTTAGCATGACATTTTTAAAATAATTTTAATTTAAAATTGTAATTTTTTTAACATCTCGAATCGAAGTTCAAAATTATATTTTGCATTCATTTTTTAAATAGTGACATGCAGTTAAAATCACAATTTCAAATTAACATCTCTAGTCATGTTGTAAAATCACAATTTAAGACTATAACTTTTAAAATATGCAACTTAAAAATTACAATTTAAAATTCTGGTCCTTGTAGCAATCTTGACTTAATAATAATTTTAAAAGTAATGGTATGTATGTACACAAATTATTTATACTGAAAATTTATACGCATGAAGTTATGTAATTAACAATTAGTCATATCACTATGTAATCTCATTTTCTATAAAAAAATAAATAAATAAATGGAATGAAATAATTATTAATCTCACAAAGTTAATTTATACAAAATTTTAACATAAATAGTTTATACGTGTATCGTTTAAAATCATATTTTATCTGACAACTAATTTACAAAATAACAATATTTTGGTCAAACCTCCACTTTCGTCCGCCGACGACTTCTTACCCCTCACCTTCCCCAATCAACTCTCTCTCTTTCGATCGATCGAGTAAACTCAGGTTCGAACGCGTCAAACTTCTACCCACTCTCTCTCTCTCCCTCTCTAGACCTCTTGTGCATACATACTTATACACACACACATATATTATATATATTCTTTTAAATACTCAATTGTTGTATCTAATTGAGTGATTGTAATCGATGTTACACACAATCGAAATGAAAAACTGTGCTTTTAATTTTGCTTTAATTCTATTTATTGTTTTCATTAGCTGGCGGAGCTGCGCGGGGTTGGGCACCTTCGGGTTCGACATACACCACCGGTACTCCGATCCGGTGAGCGGCGTTTTGGACCTCCATGGGTTGCCGGAGAAGGGGAGCACCGGTTACTACACCGCCATGGCCCACCGCGACTCGCTCATGCGGGGCCGGAAACTCGCCGGCACCGCCGTGGAGACCACCCCGGTGACTTTCGCCAACGGGAACGAGACCTACCGGTTCAGCACTCTCGGATTGTAAGGCTGTAGTCCTTTGCTTCTTTGTTTTTTTCTTGCCTCCTAATTTTAGTCATTTTTGTGTGCTTTTTTGAAATTGGTGAGAAATTGAGAAATAATTAGAGGAGGTTTAGTACGTTGGTACTGTAGTAATTAAATAATTTATGAATAATGATAAATAATAAAATGAAAATAATACAAACGAAATATGGAATTTATATTCTTACGATTCTGTTAGAAACAAAATTACTGGAAAATTTGCAAATGCTGTATTATTCTCAATACCAAATGACCTTAAATCTAATTTGCCCGACACCCGAATTGGTTCTTGCCTGCATAAAACAAATATGTAAAAAAGTTACAATTTCAGCCTTTAATTACCATTAGTGAGGGGGTTATATTGCACCTTAATGCAGATGATAGAGGTTGAGAGTTACAGAATCAGGAATCCTATGTTGGACTAATTAAAATACTTGATCCAGACCACACATGCGCACTCAATTCGAACTTTAACCTCGAACCCTGACCCGAGCCCTAATAAAGACAAGGGCGTGTCTAACTTGCCATACGCAACCGACCGCCAAGCCCAGGCCCTAAGCCCGAGCCCAGACGGACTTACGACACACGTACATATGTGGTGCTTCCACCTACATGTGCATGTGTCATACTAGATGACATATTTAGTAGTACATGTTATTGTTTTTATACAATAAAATAAGCATTTGTCTAATCGATGTAGGATAATTCTCACAAAGCTTAGACACCCAACCTTAATCCCCTTTGAACACCTCACTTTGAAACCAATTTTCATTCACACTATTTTATGATTTTGACTATGTAATATACTGTTTCGAAACTTGCATTACGAGTTTTAAAATCCACCCAAGAATTGGTAAAAAATACTATGTGTACTCCACATAAAAATGGCTTAAAGATGATAATTTTCATTATTTCAACCTCATAAAATCATATGGAAAACCATATATTTTCCAACGATTCCCCATATGAACGCAATTGGCCGAAATGCACTATGCATCCTATATGCAATTGAGAGTAGCACGAAAACTTGCTGCATTGGGAAAGGTAGC
>MKEJ01052868.1:0-13928 GCA_001753735.1 Embelia ribes | reverse complement strand
CAAAAAAAAAAAAAAAATCCCAAATATAATTGTTATACTCCTCACAATCTGAGCAATTTTTATAGGTGAAATGAATTGTCCAATGATTTAATGCAATTAAAATTACCCCACAACATTTCCCATACACAAACATTAAAACTAACCCAATTGGATTTATAGAGAACCCACCCAAGGAACCAACTATACATGTTTTTGCCCACTTATAGATTAGGAAACATTCATTAGCAAACTGCTCTAAATTAAGTTCGGGATCAGAAGGATAACACCAAATTCCAACCAAAAATTTATTTTTGCATCCAATTCAATACTCATCAATTCCATTCTTTTCATTGTCATTATTCCCTTACATCAAGAACTTGCTTCCCCTTCTAAGTTTCTTGATCTTCAAGCTTTTCAACCAAGCTAATGTGCATTCTTGTGTTCAGAAAATCTGAAATTACCAACAAAGTGAATTGTTTTCTCAATTTCCTTAAGTGTTGCTACATATGTTGATTTATTAACATAAGAAAGTACCAACTCTCCTAGGTATCAAGCAATGAACCATAGCTTAAACCTAGATACTATTTGCACGACACCCACAGACTTGAGTTTCCAATACCATGATAAAATTTTTGGTAATCTAGACATTTGAGGCTCTTGTCATCGCGCAATAATTCTTCAACACTGTTTGCACTATATGACTTTAAAATATATCTTACCTCATTTGAGGACAAATGATAAAGAAATGCAGACCAGAAAATTGTTGTTTTTAGATTTGGAGAGTGGACAAACCTTTCCATACAAGAATCATATTTTTCAGATTTATTAGGCACTACCTTCCTATCCAGCTTTGTTATTGCACAACAATAACCTTGTTTCTCTTGCTAAAAATTTATGCGTCTTACAATTGATCCCCTCCGAAATAGAAAACTTTTTCACAAAATGAAATGGTATTTCTTTACTTTAACATTTTCTCAAACACTTGGAAAACATCATGTTTAGGGCATTCTTCTTTCACTTCTTGTTTCTTGCCAAGCATTTCTCCAAACACAAAGAAGTCACTATTATCACAATTATTTTTATATTCTTGAATATCATCAATCTGACTTAACCTTATTAGTTGGTTTAAAGTCCTCAATCTCATATTTTTCACCTTTCAAGTCAAGATTTGCAAATTTTGAAGAGTAAACCTCGTTAATAACTTAAGGATTTGGAAAATAGATTGTCTTACCACTATTGGAGCACCCTTTACAATTTTCAGCCTTTGCACAAAAATAATATGTACAGAGTTGAGTTTACTTTTGCATTTCTTCTTCCTCATCAACTTTCTGGTATAGTTATCCACCATTCATACTCTCGTCTTCGCGGTCATAAGGATTGAATAGAACCATACTTGGATTTTTGTATATCGAGACATGCCTAGAGGAGGTTGGTTCTCTTTCTCTTTTGATTTTGTCAATTTTCGAGCATAAACAATACAAACTATGATTGAATTGCTACAATCTGACCGTAATGCACATATATACAACCTTTTACATGTGGATATATTATTTGCTAATTATTAGCATGGCTGGAAGTGCTTTTGCTTTTATTAGTTTGCATGAACTTATTATTAGAAAATTATTATTAGTAAATACTTATATTTGCCATGGAGGAATACTAAAGTATGTCCGGACTAAATAAGAGCTAAGTTGGAATATACTCAAATTATTCCATTTAATACCTATATAATTGAAAAAAAAAGTTATTTTCAAATTTGATATGAAACTTGAAAATAGATTTGAAAATAGACTTTTCATTAATCCAATAATTCAATATAATAGTGTGATATATATATATATATATGTATGTATGTATGTTTTGGCTTGATAGGTTATGTCACAATTTTCATGATCATTTAACTATATTTACTTGAGTCTTTACCATGTGCAATAGATGAATAGGGAAGGGAAGAAGGGATTCCAAGCACTAGTTATATTGGATAGAAGTCGACGATTGGCCATTGCTCAGATCATTTGTCTTGCCTTATATTTTTTTATTCATAAAAAAAAATTTCAAAACTTGTGTGCCTCATTACATTCCACAACCTTTAATGGAAATGCAAATTATTCGAGATGAACTAATGTGACATCTAAGCATTGGCGATAAGTGCCGTTTTATCACCCAAGTAGAATTATAAGATTTTAGCAATTTATATGATATGAAATATAGTGCTCTCCGACCTACAAAAAGAACGACGATGGAAGAATAAGTGGCAACATTTCTTTATATCTTAGCACATCATACAAAGCATAGGACTGTGCTAGTTTTTTTCAGTTGACCCAGTGAAACTATAAGTCATCTATTTCAAAAAGTCTTAAGATCAGTGATACAACTGGAAGACCATTTGATTAACAACCCGATGGATCTTTAATCCCTGCTGAAATCAATATAGTAACATATTTTATCCATACTTTAAGGCAAGTAAACCCTCCATTTTTTTTATTCTTTTATTAGTATATTATTTTTTATATTAAGATTAAATATGCAAAACATTTATTAGGATTGTATTGGAGCAATTGATGGGACAATGTACGTGTACGAATTTCTTTAGATGATGACTACCCGATAGAGAATATTTTAACCGCTTGTCATTTAACAAAATATTCACATATATTTTAACTGGTTGTGAAGGAACTGCTTCAATCTCGAGGATAATGAAAAAGCTTTAGCGAGAGAAGATAATTTGAAAATCCCAAATGGCAATACCCTTAATTTTATAATTTTTATAATTTTTATTTAAAATTTATTTTAGCATAACATCTGTATTTCTTATTAGGTAAATTTTATCTTGTCGATGTTGGATTTATGCTAAGATTAAGGCTTATTATACCTTATAGATGTGTGCATTACCACTTGAAAAAATATTTAGCGTGTCCTCCCAAAAATCATGAAGAATTGTTTAACATTCGACATGCTTCATTACGCATTGCTATCGAGAGAGCGTTTGGTATTCTTAAAGGTCGATTTCCTATCATTGCCTCTGCTGCAACTACATACTCGGTTCATAGACAATCAAAAATTATTTTGGCTTGTTGTATTATGCACAATTTTCTAATAGGTATTGATCCAGAAAGAATTTTTACCAATGAAATTGATAATGATAAAGGATTATATCAAAATCAAGAAGAATGTAATAGTTCAACCAGAATAATAATGCGATCTTAAATTAGATAGGGCACAAACATAGTATACAATGATGATTCCAATCGAGAAGAAGAAATTAGAAATAATATCGCAATGCGTATGTGGAATGACTATGTTGCGAATTTAGTTGAAAATTGATTTGGTTTTCATTTCTAGTTGAAGTTGTGTTGTGGTACTCTTGATGAGTTCTTTTGTTATATATTTCATCTTTAAATAATGACAAATTTATATTTTGATTCTCTTTTTGCTTCTTCCTTATTCTTTTATATTTTTCTTTCATTTTTTTTTATGTATTAACAATGGCACAAGAAGATAGGTTATCTTGGACGCCTCTGATGGATGACGTATTAGTTGGCACTTTTTACCAGTAGTATGTTGATGGTAATAAAATAGATGGAACTTTTACAACAAAAGCATATGATATCATTGTGAAAGAAATACAATAAGTTCTTCACATGGATATAAGTAAAGATCAGTTAAAAAACCGTATGAAAACACCTAAAAGGAATTACAGTTATTGCTATGATCACTTGAGCAAAGTTGGATTTTATGAATTTTCCTGGGACCCAATAACAAGAAGATTGGGTGCGGAACCTGAAGTTTGGCAAAAACTAATAGGGGTATACTTCTCTGAGATTTTACGTGTAAATTCTACTACATAAAGTGTTTTGAAATTTTCTTTATCTTTTTATTTGTATTATTATAACTGTGTAGGCTTATATCATAGCAAAAAAATAAATGACCATACCTATTCCTAATCATGATTGGATGAAAGAGATTTATGGAAAAGATAGAGTAACTGGAGAACGTGCTAAAACTGCTAAGGAAAAAACAAAAAAAAATGGGAAAAAGCTACAATCAACACCAATGACACAATTGAAAATATTGATAAATTTTTATCACAAAATGAAGTTACTTTCGATGGACACGATGATTTTGGTTCTTCTTTCAGCTATTTTGTTTCTCCTGGATCAAGCAAAATTTCCAAAATTTCTCAATAAAAAAGTTTCAGGTAAAAATGAAGTTCATGCTAATTTGATTGTCAGAGCTATTGATAATATGGCAGAAATTATTCCAAAAAGAAATAAATTTCTTGAGAAGGCATCCGACAAACCATCTGAGAAGGAAGAAGAAGATAATTTTATGTGCAATGAATTGCTTAAAGAATGGTTTAAAAGAGAAGATATCCCGGATTGAATACATTTTCTTGTCCAAAATGATCCTCAAGAAAAGACATTTTTTGGTTACCACTTGATATGCGCAAGAATTTTTTGAATAAACAAACGGCTCATCAACACAATAAATACTTAAAATTTTTAGTTTCTCTAGTGATGTTTTGAATAAAAGTTTTATTTTTCATTATGTCTTTTTTCGGATAATTAGATTCACATTGTTTTTGAATTTTTTATGTCCTGGTTGGTAATTTTTGAACTTTTATCGATGGAAATATTATTTCATTTGGTTTGAAATCAATAAGATCTTATTTATAACTTTTTTGTGATATTGCATTTAACAAGTTATTGGATCATAGTCTTTTATATTATTTTCTAATAATTTTTGTAATATAGATGTCTCAAAATGAATGATTGAATGTAGTTTTGACACTTTCTAGTTATTTTTATGTCATTTTTTTGGCGTAAGTTTGGCATTTTTTGGTTATTTCCATATGAAAATTAACTGAATGATTGATTTCATAATAAGATTAGATGTATTTTTTATTTTTTCCCAAACATAAGTCACCTTATAAAATGAACTATAATATTACCTATTTAAAAAATTTTATTTATTAAATGACTAAACCTCCCGCCTCCCCCCTCCCCCTCCTCTCCTCAAAATAATTACACTATTTATTACTCCATCCCTACCCCTTTTCTCCCCTAATTATTAAACTTCCCATTCCCTCTCCTCCTAACAAATCAAGCCCGTAGGAAAAAAGTCAAATACAAAAATGGAAATTTGATGTCGATATGGTAACTTCTTATTTCCCATTCCATAATTACCACAAGGTAATAATAAATATACTATCTTTTATTATATACTAGTGGATGACACATATCTATTAAAATGACGAAAAATTAAATTAAAAAGGGTGATATACATGGAGATGGCTATTTATTGAAGGATGAAGCTTGGCTGCATATAACATTTTTGAAATTTTTTCTACAAATTCAGAAAAATAGAAACAACGCAGTGAGATATTTTTCTCATTAATTTCAAGTGAAAAAAAACTTGATTGCATTATGGGGTTGCATCCCAATTAAATAGATCAATCCTAGTAAACCACATATGAGAGAGAATAATTCATGGGATAAGCTCCCCTTAATAATTTAATTCTACATATAACATTTATAGTTTAATTAATAGAAAGCCAGGTGTTCAATTTTAGATCTAATGGTGGTAAATGCTTCCATCTTGTACATTAATTTTTTAACTTAAATCGTATAAAGTACATGTCACCGTGTTGCGATAACATATTTAAGGATGGAGAAAATAATTTTTTTCTCTGTCAATTTTATTTTATGTTAATATTCTATCTCTTCCTTTTATTTGAAATGCATATCAAATTTTTTCAATTTATTGCCATTAGACATCATAACAATAATAAAAAAAAATGAAAATAAGATAAAAGATGCAAATAAATTGCTCATTTTTAATCCCAAAAATTAAATAGAAAAACAAAAAACACCAAAAGAAATTTTACAACTTTGTCATGATAATAGTAATGTTGCTACCAAGAAAATACTTAAAATAAACTAACAATGGTTTAATATTGCTTGATTCTTCAAGAAATAAAATAAAAACTTCATCAAGTAACTTTATCTTCTAAATTAAATATGAATATTGAGCAAAAATATTAACTANNAATATATATATATATTAAAATGTTAAAACAAAATTTATTTTTTATATTTTTTGAATTTTTAAATTTGAATTTTTGTGACTTGGATGATGATAATGATGTTGAATTTTTTGTGAGTTTTAGATGGAATGGAATTGGATTTGTAATGATTTTTTTTTTTGTTTTCAGTTTAATATATAGAATTTTAAAATATTTGAATAGAATTTTGTTTTTAAAATTTTGTTGTATTTTTTTTTGAAATTTTTACTAAAGTGGAATTATATTTTTAATGATTTTTTGTTAAATATTTGATCAACATATAAAATTTTAATAATTGTGTAATTTTTTTTGTTGAAATTGGGGTTTGGGTTAAATTGTTTTTGAAATTTTTTTATATAACTATTTTTTTAATTTTGTGTTGAATTTTTTGTGAGTTTTAAAGTTTAATTTATTTTCCCCCCTTTTTTTAATTTGATATGGTTGGAATTAAGTTTATTTTTCTCCATGTGATTGCTTGAAAGAGTAACAATTAATACTAGAGTCGCCAAATAAATTTTATTTAATTTTTAAAATATTTTTATTTATTTTAAGCTTAATTAAATTATTTTTATTAAAAATATACTTTTATTATAATGTTTACTATATTCGTGTATTGTTTAAATCATGGGACAAAAAATGTAACAATTCAAATGAGATGGGTAAAAATATATCTTATTTGAACCATATATGTGTTATATTCAATACATGAGACTAAAATTGTAAGAACTGAAACTAATGGAGTCAAATAGAATTGTTAGTGGGAAATATTTCGTGAAAGCTCAAAAATACTCCTACCGTTAACAGATTTCGTAACATCCGAGCTAAGTTTAAACAAAAATCTTATTTTGATGTACTAATTGGAGTATATCTTATGTTGGTGTACAAATTGAATTTTGGTCCAAAGGTTGGTATACTAACAATGATTTTGCTCTTAAATTACAAATTCTAATGTTAGGGCAGTGCAATTCGAATTTTTTTTATAATTTTTATCACACATAGGAGTAATTGATATCTGATATTCGAATATTTACCCTAAAAATTATGACGTTCTCTAATCCACTTTTGAAGTTTTTATCAAATTCTAAACATATGCATACCCACGTATGAAAAAAAAAGTTAAAAATGAAAATTTTTGCCTATCCCCCATCGACGGTGATTGTGTTTGGGTAGTTCAAAACATTGTCCTTGATATTTAAGGCTAATATCGTATTTGAAATAATCACAATCATATATGATAAACAAAAACAATAAAATTGAATGCATATTTGGGGGAAGTGAAGTACAGATGCTGGAGATGGAAGAAGGAAGATTTTAGAGCGAGGTGGGTCGGAAAGAAAAGATGTGAAAGAGGGGGAGAGAGTGGGGAAGGATAATTTTGTCATTTAAAATAGACGATTCCATTTTAATTAACATAATTTTAATAAAAGAATAATTTAGAGAAACCTAAATACTTAATAAATGAGGAAATAAAAAGAAATGGGTGGTAGACAAGTAGGGGCAAAGTGAAATTTACCCTTAATTAAAAAAATAAAAATTTGAGATTATAGGCTCCAAATCAAGCCAATAATATCTTATACCATGACACTAATATTGCACTCAAACTTAGTATGCTAGCCTCAACTTACGAGTATTTCGAGTGCAATTCAAAAATTAACGTCACAGTTGGGTGAATTATTGTATAAGTAAATGCACACATATAAGCTTCCTTGATGCATTGGCAAATTGTTACCGATTTCTAATTTTAAAATATTGTTACCAATTTGTAATTCCCGAAATTTTCTTTTACCGCCAAATTGTTTCTTTTGGAAAATATTCTCTCTATTTGCATAATGATAATAAAAGTATAATAAACGGGAGTTTAAAGCTTCTTTTCAACAATATCAAATATTCTTACTAACGGGAAGAAAAACCAATTAACACGATTTTAAAAAATAAAAAAATTAAGTAAATTGAACACATATATTAGTGAAATATACGCAAATAGGATAATATATTGGAAACGGTATTAAAAGAGCGATTTACATATATATCTGCAAATGATTATCGCCATTATCACGATATAAATTATAGAAACACATTAAAGAGAGAAAGAATTGGTAAGAAATGAAGAGGAGAGAGATATGCGAGACTAGTAGGGAGGTAATTGTCTAGTAAATATGAAAATGGGTGAGTGTGTCATGAATTATATATATTTTTACACCTTTTATAACTAACTAGCACAAGCACATGTAAAACAGCACATCTATTTTACATGTGATTCATAAATTTATTATCTAACAAAATATGTATACTAACATAAGAACAGAAATTAAAAAAAATTATTTCAAATAATTTTTAAAATATGTAGAAGTGTTATAGTAATTATTTATCAAGATTTTAAGTATGCATCATATAGAAATTTCCAATTATCTCCGTGAACTCGTGATACTATTTTGTATTCTTGATAATTAATATGATATTTAAATATTTTGTTAAGCTTGGTAGATATGTGAGTAATTGTAAATTATAATTCTTAACTTTTGATATTTTATTTTAAATTGCTTAAATTTTATTTTTATAATAATTATCAATATAAATATTTAAAGATACATTATTATCTCTTAAAAAAATATATGCAAGTTAAAAATAATTATTTTATCATTTTGTATATGATGACTTTTGTCACAAAGAAATAAAATGAAAAACAAGCTGAGAAGAAAAATATATGAAATATTTTGTGGTATTATTACTTTTTACAAAATGGTTAGAGCATTCGCAACAGACTAGCTAAATACCATTTTTAACTGTTTTAGCTTACAAAATTACAAAAAGTGCAAAATAAATGCATACACTAAATTAGGTAAAAACTTAGCCACTTTAATAATTACTACAATATTTAGATAAAAATACCGATTCACTACAGCATGACTAAAATAATTTCTCTCTCTTCTCATTCCTTTGGCTCTCACTTTCTTCTATCTCTTCCCATTATTTTCTTTTTCTTCTCTTCCCTTTGTTATTTTTAAAGATTTGTAATTTAAAATTTATCTAAGATTTTTTTATATGCTATAAAGCTTATAAAATATATTTTAATAAGAAATCTATATTGAGATATAAAATTATCAAAAAATAACATTTGTTTATCAAAAAGATAATTTTTGTTTATCAATATTTATTTTAAATATTTCGATATTAATAAAAATATTAAGTAAAAAATCAAAAATATAATTTAAATTATAGCTATTTGGTAAAAATATTCGATGCATGTGATAGCTGAAAAGTGAACAGATAAAATAGAAAAAATAATATTTTTAAGTTATTTTAATTAATAAAATTAACTAAACTAATGCGAATGCTCCTGGAAAAAACGGAAGATATGATAATCTAATTTAGTCAGTACAATGAGAAGGAGGGTACAATAGGCAAATCCAAAAAATTGACCTGACTTGACTTAAAAACTATCAATTTTTAGCTGGAAAATTACATTTTAGTAAACCAAATTATCAACAAAAATCCAATTGATACTCCAAATTAAAAATCAATCGAATTGATACAATATATTACCAAAAATTTAGAAAGTTATGCTTTCCGTAATAGTTTCCACTAAGTCAAATGATAAGCCACATGGCAGGAGTTGTTTTAGTCATTCCTCATTCAAATTTTTATTTTATTTTTATAATCTTCTCATTCAAATTTTTATAATTCAATTGTCATTTTCTGGGCATAAAATAGAGAGAGAAAGAGCAAGAAAGGAGATCAGAGATACATAACGTTGATTATGGCTGGCTACACTATCCATAAAGAACCACTGAGGGATGGGTTGATAGCACCTTCATACAGTAAGTTTCATCCCTTATTACATTTATTTCAACTCATATATTTTTGCTTGTAAATTATATATTTTTTAAAATTTTGGGATTTCTGTAAAATTAGGATTCTATGTGTCCAATTGGGTATTTTATGCATGAATTTGTTTAAATTAATTATTATTACAGTATTTTTCTTGTATTACATTGATTTTGTTTGTATTACATTGATTTGTAGGATAACCTTCTTCTCTGTTTACCAGTCAGTTGCATTACGGGGGGTTATTTAGATGAGATGATAAGGTACAATATGTGAATGGAGATGTAACATTTATTGACTTTTGCAATCCAAGTATTATGAGTTATATGGAATTGATGTTAATTTATAGTAAGGTAAAAGTTCAAGCTTCCCATGTAAAGAAGTTTTATTTTAAAAGGCCTAAAAGTGATTTTAGGTCAGGATTGAATGAAATTAAAGATGATAAGAATGCCATAGATCTGGGGAAAATGTTGATACAGATATGGCTGTAAAAGGTTTATATTGAGACTTTTGTGTTACCTTATGATAATGGTAAGGGTATTGATGATAGTATGGATAGTGATTATATGGTAGACACTGAAGAAAAAGAGAAGTTAGAAAAATTTAGTGGAAGTGGTGAAGACCTTAGTGTAGATGATGATCTTAGGGTTGGTCTTGTGGATACTATTATACACGAAACTATGGGTGCATAACCTAATCAATATCAAACACCCATTAGTAATAAAGCTGATATCATGAATGAGGGGTGTGCAGATTCTGAAACTGACTTGAATAACTTGACTATTGATGATGATGAAGGTAAGGGTAGAGTAAAAGTTTTCTCTAGAGTTGACATTTTTAATGTGCAGTTTAAAGTTGTAATGAGATTTACATATGTTGCTGACTTTAAAGTAGTTGTTACAGCATATATTCTTCAAAAGGGGAAAAATGTGGAGTTCAAGAGAAATTTTAGGGATAATGTATCTTAGTTTGTGTTTAGGATTGTGCATGGAAGTATTTTGCTACTAGGTTGAGGGGTGAGGAAACTTTTCATATTAGCTCATTGCTTGACAAACGTGCATGCAGTAGAAAAAATATAAACAAACGTTGCAAATTAAGGGTAATTGCAAAGATATTCTTGAACATGATTAGGGTTAATCCTAAATGGGAAGTTAAGGAATTTAAAATAAAAGTTTAAGAAGCACTTAATTACAAGGTCACAATGAACAAGGCTTTTAAAACAATGAAAATTATTAGAGAGATGATTATGGGTTCATCAAATGAGCAGTTTGCACAACTTTGAGACTATATTGAAGAAGTTAAGAGGTCAAATCCAGTGACGACAATTGTGATGAAAGTGAGAGAAAAAGTTGGATCAAATGGAGAATCCATTTTCAAATATTTATATATATATAGGGGGGCCTTGAAGCAGGGTTTTTAATAATATTGTGGGCCTATAGTTGATGTAGATGGCTGTCATTTGACAGGGCCAAGTAAGGGAGTATTTTTTCACAACAGTTGCAATTGATTCCTACAACTGCATGTACCCATTTGCATATGGGGTTGTAGGCTAAGAGAACTACAAGACTTGGAGGTGGTTTTTGAAGTTGATTGGGTAGGACATTAGAATTGTGACACCTGAGTACACTTTCATATCTGACAAGTAAAAGGCAATGTTGTTACTTCTTTCACAAATATTGTTAATTCTATTCTTTTTATTTTTTTGCTTTTGCTTAAAGCCTTTATTGCTCTCTATTTGATAAGGGCTCATTAAAGTAATGGATGATGTGCTACCATGCGTTGAGCACAAGTTTTGTGTGAGGCATCTATACAATAATTTCAAAAAAAAATATAGGGGTTTGATACTGAAGGATCTGCTGTGGGAAACTGCTAAGGCCACCATCATTTCATACTTCAATGATGCACTAGAAAGGATTAAGAGAGTTGATAAAGAGGCAATAAGTGGTTCAAAGATAAACCAGGTGAGCATTGGAGTAGGTTACAGTTTAGAACTTTACCTAATTATAATATTTTATTGAACAACCTTTGAGAGAGCTTTAATTCAGTGATTATTGAAACTAGAGGTAAGCCTATTAAAAACATGCTTGAGATGATTAGGTAGCACCTCACGGAAATGGTTACTATGAAGAAGACAACAATGTTAAAGTAACAATATCTATTGTGCCCTAAGATTCAAAAAATATTAGAACACATTAAAGTGAAATCGCATGACTGGATTCCAAAATGGAATGGTGACCAACATTTTGAGGCTAGGGGTATAAGTGGTTCTAGAGTTGTAGTTGATTTTCAGTTGAAAACATGTGGGTATGGGAAGTGGTAACTGTGTGGAATACCATGTGTACATGCTGTGACATCTATGAATTACTTGAACTTAGTCACTGAGAATTTATATTCACAAATGTTACAGTAAGGATGCCTATTTGAAAACCTACTCCAATGTGCTAATGCTTTGTCAAGGTAAAGAGTTGTGGCTGAGAACCAACAAGCCTAAGGCGATCCCTCCAACTGTGTCTGTACAGTCTGATAGGCCAAAAAAATCCAGGAGAAGAAAGCCTGATGAGAGGCAAGAACAACAGGAGAAGGACTTGCAGAGGGCCAATAGAAAGGGTACCAAAAAAAGTTGCAAGAAATTTAGTCAATTTGGACACAATCAAAGAACTTGTGGGATTCCCAAGTTAAGAGAGCTAAGAAAATGAAAGGAAAATGTACACAGAACAAGAGAAGTAGGCCTAATCACTTAATTAATAAGCCTAAAAATATTGAAGAATGAGAGCCAATTGAGTTGGAGACAGAGTTAGATATAAAGTCATAACTTGAACTGCTGTTGGAGCCAGAGAGAAAGTCTGAGAGAGAGCCTGAGAGAGAACCTGAGAGAGGGCCTACGGAAGGAAATGGAGGCACTTGTAAGCTCTATGATAAAGACTTATGGTCAGAGATTACAACTGCCAATGAATTATGGGGCTTTGACAGTCAAAACTCTTCGCAGACTGTGAGAAAATAGGTTATTATAACCTATTTTTTTCTTTCTTTTTTTTTCAATAATTTTTGCTTAAAAGCCTATAACTTATATTTGTTTATTTACAGAGTAAAAGCAATGCACAAGCTAGTGTAGAAAGACAACAGGAATTTACTCAGAAACCTAAGGTAAGACATATATTTGTCCTATATTTGATTATACTATGCTAATAAGCTGGTTAATCGTAAATATATATTATGTTATTATAACAAGTGTTATATTTAATTTTGTAGCTAAGAAGGAGTTTTAGGATTATGAATGCACCAAGTAAATGGCCTAAGGAAGTCTCATATATAAACTTGACTTTGGATGATACAGAAGATGATACGATTGAAATTCTTACCCAACAGTTTACTAATGCTCCTCAACTACCTATTATATTTCATGAAAGAATTATGTAACCACCTGCACCTCCATTGCCTAAGGGACAAAATTTTCACAAGGGGGAGCTATACATGACCTTGATTGCAATGAGAGAAGCCAAAGAGGCTGATTTAAAGAAAAAGAGGGGAAAAAATGCAAAATAAGGGTAGCTTTAATCTCCTAAAGGCAAAAGTGCAACTGTTTAGGTAGTTGTTGTAAAATTATATTAAGATGACAACTTATTTTGCATTGTAATTCTGTGTAAATTCTGTGAACACGACTACTTATTTTGCTGTGTGTCTGTTGCTATTTTGACAAGGGAAAAATATGTATTTTGGTGCTTGGCTGTTACTACTTTGACAAGGGAAGACTTTGTATTTTGCTATGTGGCTGCCACATTTTGATATTAACTATTTGTTGCACCATTGTGTTGTGTGTTAGTGTGTACTGTGTATTTTGCTAGCTTGGTAGTTTGGATAGTTATGTTGTGTTTGTTGTGTCGTTGTAACATTGTGTTATTTGTTCTGCTATTTTCAATGCACTACAATTCTGTTTGTATTGTTCTTTGGCATAAGATATTTCAAGTTTTGTTGTTTTGGCATGAGGCAATCTAGTTGTATTATCCTTTAAAATACATTCACTACTCACCATTAGCTAGATACTTACAAACTACATTACAAG
>MKEJ01052865.1:0-19449 GCA_001753735.1 Embelia ribes | reverse complement strand
GATCGATAAAACGAGGGGAAAGTTTCCATTTCTTCCCGAAATGCATAATTCCTTTCTTAGGAAAAACTTTCAGGAATATATGATTCCCAACCTTGAATTCCAAAGGTCGCCTTTGATTATCTGCATAACTCTTATGCCTACTCCGCGCTGTCTCCAAGAATTGTTTTATATGTTGCACATTTTGGGTCTTTTCCTGAACTAAATCCGGCACCAATAATGCACTAACACCGAGTTCTGCTCAACATATAGGAAAGTGACAAGGTCTCCCGTATAAGGCTTCAAAAGGATCCATCTCGATAGTCACATAATAACTATTGTTATAAGTGAACTATATCAAACTAAGGTAATTCTCCCTATGTCCTATGAAATCAAGGATGCATGCCTAGAATATGTCATTGAGACTGAATAGTAAGCTCCAATTGTCTGTCTATTTGCGGATGGAAAGCCATACTCAACGAAAGTTTTGACCCAAAGATTCTTAAAGACTCGACCAATAACATGAAATGAAATGGGAATCTCGATCCGAAACAATCAATACCAGAACCTTGTGCAAACGAACAATTTCATCGATGTATAACCGACAGAGTCTTTCAACTGAATCAGTCCTACAAATTAGAAGAAAATATGCAGATTTCATCAAACGATCCATGATAACCCATATAGAGTCATTGCATCTTCTCGACTTTGGCAAACCCACAACAAAGTCCATTGTTATTCATTCCCATTTTCACTCAGGAACTGGTAATGCTTGAAGCAATCCCCCTAGACGCTTGTGCTTGGATTTTACTTGTTGACAAATAAGGCATCACACTACAAATTTAGCCATATCTTTCTTCATATCGGGCACCAGAATTGACGTAAAACGTCATAATACATTTTTGTACTATCGAGGTGCACAGCCAAATGAGAATGATGAGATTCTGGTAGAACCTTATTACGAATAGAATTGGGCATGAATAGGCTATTTTAAAATCATAAACCTCCATCCTCCAAAGGAGTCCATCTATCAAGGCTATAGTCACGATGGACACGAACTCGATAGGCATTCAATTCATCATCAACCATTGTGCCTCGATCACACGTGTAATTAAGGTAGGTTGAGCTACAATAACGAACAAGGTAGCTTGTCCCTCTGCCTCCATGCATTCTAACCCGAACTCATTCGATACTCGGAGTATCTCCCACTCATCTACTGCAAGGCTAGCAATAGTACATCGAATCTTGTAAATCAATACATTTGTAATGACATTTGCCTTACTAGGATGATATTCGAGATCGAAATTATACTGCTCGAGATACTCCATCCACATCCTTTGCCTCATGTTCAAGTCCTGTTGAGTGAATATGTATTTCAAGGACTTGTGATCTGAATATACCTCAAATTTCTCCCCATAAATATAGTATTGCCAACACTTCAATACGAACACTACGGCCCCAAACTCTAAGTCACGTGTCAAGTAAATCTGCTTATGAATCCTTAACTACCTTGAAGCATCAGCAACAACTTTCCTGATCTACATTAATACACAACCCAGACCCTCCTTAGATGCATCACAATATATTAAATATCTGAGTCCCCACTCTGGAATAATCAGAATTGGAGCCGAGGTTAATAACTCCTTTAAACGGAAAAATGATTCCTTACATTTAGGACTCCGTTCAAATTTGACACCCTTTTGAGTGAGATTTATCAAAGGAGCAGCTAAAGAGAAATTATGCACAAAACGACGATAGTAGCCTGCAAAGCCTAAGAAACTCTGAATCTCGAAAACAGACTTCAGCCATTCCCGATTGGTAACAGCCTCAATCTTAGAAGGATCCACTGAAATATCACCTTTCGATATGACATGACCAAGAAAACGAACTTCCCGTTGCCAGAATTCACACTTAGAAAACTTGGCATAAAGCTTATGTTCTCGAAGCATTGACAATACGATGTGAAGATGTTCACGATGCCCCTCCTCCAATGACGAATAGACAAGTATGTCATAGATGAACACCACTACGAAACGATTAATATATTGATAGAAGACACGATTCATTAGGTCCATAAATGCCACATGGGCATTAGTGAGACTGAAGGGCATTACGAGAAACTCAAAGTGCCCATAATGAGTACAAAAAATTGCCTTCTCAATATTTGCCTCCCGAATTCTGAGAAAATGATACCCCGAACATAAATTAATCTTAGGGGAAAATCTCGACCCCAAAATTGATTGAAAAGGTCATCAATCCTTGGCAAGAGACGCTTGTTCTTGATAGTTGCCTGATTCAAATTTCAGCAATCAATGCAGATTTACATTGACCCGTCCTTCTTTGGTACAAATAATGTCAGACCTCTCCATGGAGAAAAACTTGGCCTAACGAATCCCTTCGACTTCAAGTCTTTGAATTATACCTACAACTCCTCCATCTCTTTCGACACCAAACGATATAGTACTATTGAAATAGGATTAGCACCAGGAATTAGATCAAAGTTAAACTCCATCCCACTCCACCTCTCGCAAAGGAAGGAGTCCACTAAGATCATTTGGGAACATTTCAAAAACTTCGCAAATGACAAGGGGGTACTCTACCTCCAAATGAAATTTCTCAGAAAAAAAAAATAGCCAACATAAAGGATATACTAGATCGAGTATGATAAGTATAGGGAAATTCAATAGAATTTAGCCGTTGATATATAACCGAAATACCCTTCGAAGTTTTCATAGTGACTCACCTACTCTCACAATCAAATATAGCATGATAGTGTGATAAAAAGTCTATACCGATTTTAACATCGAATCTCTACATATTGAAAATAATGAAATCATATTCGAAGATATAATCTGCGATAGATAACTCGCATCCCCAGGAGTATCAATGAAAATGGGCTATTCCAAATGAGCAATAGGAAGATCTAGCATTCTAACAAATTTAGATCTAATAAAAGGACGAGATGCGCCCATGTTAAATAATACATAAGCCCAAGTATAGAGCAATAGTAAAATATCTATTACAATTAAAGGCTCAGCTACCTCCGGTACCTGAAACATGGTATAAACATGAGTCTGTGAAGACTGGCCCCGTTGGAATCCCCCACGAGTAGTACTGCCCTGACAACCTCCACGAATTGAACTGATGCCCTGACGATTAGACGACGAAGGAACAATATGAGATGGCCACAGAATTGCCTCCGAAGATGAATATTGTTGTTGGTTATGAGTGCCAATTGGAGCAGGAAAGCTCTTTGGATATCTCATCTTCACATGGTGCTTATTGCCGCACCCGCGACAAAAAGCCTGTGGGCATAATGCCTGAACATGTCCCTCAATACCACAAAGGCTACATATAGGGGAATGGGTACAATCACGAGCCAGATGGCCCTGAAGACTACAATTGTAGCACCTGCTACCCCGAAAGTAGGCCCCGAAGCCAAATTATGACCCGACTACAGTCTTTCGTAGAAGATGAAGAAGAAAAGACCTCTGATTCTTCTTCTTCTTACCACTACTGTTACTTCTCCTAACACTTCCACTCAAACTTCCTTAGATAGGATCCTCGAACCCTGCCCCGATACTAGCACTTATTGTGCCCCCGAAGACTGCCCCAAAGACCAAATAGGATGGGAAAAATCCTTGTGTTGTTGCTTGTTGATAAGGCTATACTCTACCTCCACAGTCGTGTCTACACAACACTTATAGGTCCCGTGCAAACCCATCATAACGTGAGTTTGGATAGAGGGTCGCAACCCATTCTTGAATTGGTAGCACTTCAACTTCTCCATTGCCACTAACTCCAGTACGTATCTCAAAAGCTCGGTGAAAAGAATTCGGTAATCTTGAACATTCGAGTTTCCTTGCAACAAGTTCTTGAGCTCTTCCCTCTTCCGTTCTCGCAACATATCGGGAAAGAATTCATTGAGGAATAGTTCACAAAAGGCAGCCTAAGTGCTACCCTTGAATCCTCCAACATCCTCTTGGCTCTTCAACCAACAAGCTGCTTTTCCCCGACGATAGAATGGCACAGTGCCATCCTTAGATCATCATTGACCATTTGAAGAGACTTGAAGATTTTTTATACGTCGGTGATCCACTCCTCTGCCAATATCGATTATCCTTCACCCTTATAGGTAGGAGGATCCATCATGCTAAACTGCCTTTGAGCTAATGAAGTAAGTGTCTCCCTTCCCTCCCTCGGGTTCCATGCCATCCTCATGAAGACTTCCTCCAATGCCCAAATTAAGTTAGAAGATTCCAAAAATTGGAAGCCTCCTACATTTCTATACCCAGGAGGTGGTGCGAAATTTGATTGAGCTTTTTCACCCACTTCCAGTTGAGGGCGAGTACGAGGCATAATTTGGGTTTGAGGTCCAAAAACCTTTCTCCCCAATACCTCCATACTCTCCTCGTCCGACGTCTCCTTAAGGCACATAATGTTCTCTTTATCTCCGACTTCCACTATTGTGTGAGCACGAGTATGCATGGGACGCGTTTCGTCCTTATTAGGAACATTGATCCTTCTCCCACGATCCCTAGTTCCTCCACAATTTCCTTGACCTCCTCAATGACCTCTTTCCCAAGCCATCATCTTCACATGTCAACGAAGAAACCACAAAAGAAGTAAGCCATATTTACATACGAAAAGGATGGAAGAATGCAATGTATTTAGCTCATGACTTATTATGCAATTAAGCATGCAACAAGTAAATACTATGAAAATACTACAACTTGCTTAGTCACTCACGATCCGACTCTAAACCCTACCCGCAAGCCACCAAAATTTATAGAATCTGGTTAGCTCTAATACCAACCTGTCACATTCCAAATTTTTTCATAAAACCCGCGGTCGTGAGATTGTGGTGACAAATAAAATAAGGTAACCGAAATCATAAATCAATGATAATGAATATGAAAATAGGAACAATAGTCCATTCATATTCCCATGATCTCTATACACAACAAAGTCTTATAGATGTACATATAGTCAAAAATAATAACTACAACACCTATAGTGAAAACTGTCGTCCATCCCCAATCTACAAATACATAATGGCAACAAAATAAAAAGTAGAAAGACTAGTGCCAAAACTACACAAAAGAAAACTCAAGCTAAATGCTTGATAAAATAAGTGTACATATACAACTTTGCTACAACATCCAAAAACAAGATATACATGTACATACTAGTCTATGATTACACATAATCTTCATGCTTTTTAGATTCCACGAATGGCTATGCCTTTATTCTATGATAGGTATGCCTATATAACCCCCAAAACTACGAAAAATGCCACAAATAGAACAACTATGTTGTCTTATGTAATTTATTGCGAAAGGTCCACGAATATTACAAATGCCTCTGACTACTATTCAACGACTACAAATCATGATATAATGAGTATAATCATATAATGATGCCATGATAATAATGTTAATTATACATTATTATTTCTATGAAATGCCACAAATCATGATAAAATGAATGAAATCATATACCAATGCCACGATAATTACTACAATAAGAATTATGATATTATTGGATAACAATATTTCAAATACCACGAAAAGTTATAAGACAATATTATGATATATAATTGTGCAATTCAATGCTACAATATACTACGAACATAATTCACCGTAATCAATTCATAATATTATCTATGAATATAGTCCTATAAAAATATGCATGGATATAAACCGATACATCCACACTCTCGATATATAATTGTTATTCGCAATCTACCCATACCTACGAAGCCTCCTAAAAACCACCAAACGAATTTTTTTAGTTTTTCCCAAAAGCCCTCCTGTTGTTGTGCCTCAAGATTGATCTAGCTATGGCCCTCAAAATGACACCAACCTAGCTAAGAACAATACCTATTAGATGTAAGGAGAATTTTTATAAACTTTATTTTCTCGGATCCAAAAGGATACAGGAAACAAGAAAATAAAATGAACGCAAGAGAGGACTAAACTTGTATCAAAACATACCTAGACTCAAAAAATCTACTTTTTATCTATGGACCAACACTTGAGATTGATGGTTTATTGATGAGAAGATTTGAAGCTTAAACAACCCACACACTCTCTCTCCTCCTTTCTAATTTCGGAAATGAGAAAAGAAGAAGTAGAAAATGTGTTAAAAACCAAAAAGTAATAGGGCCCACGGCCTTTTTCATGCTAGTTGGATATAACGGTATACAGGGTTAGTGTACCGGTACATAACTATGTGTGCTAGCTTCCAATGAGTTCTGAACCAAAATTGAAAGTCTGTTTACCAGTACTTAACCACTGGATACTGGTACTTTTTGTGTACCGGTACTCAGACCCAGAACAAAATTTCAACACAGAAACCTCTATGAATGGATTCCCATGACCTCAATAAATACCCCACGACTACGAGATGGATGCTACACCACGACAACAAATCATAGTCCCCGACTATGATATACATATGCAACTATGAATGACATATGACAACTACAAATGTAACGACATAACGACTACAATTGCAACGACGAATATTAATAATATCGTTACACATAATTTACAATATTAATTAATTGAGAAAAATTTATACAAATTTTCAGGACGTTACAATAAACATGTAAATGCTCATGTATAATAATGAGTGCATGTTACCCACAAATGATACGACCAAGACTATGACCACAACTATGACTAAAAGTGGGACTAGTATCTCTACGGGTTCTCGAAAATGCTAATGTCCACCATTGAGTGCAATGTGACTTAGCCTTCATTGATCTGCTACTGAGTATGACATAACTAATGGATGTATCCTAGATCTGGTTTCCCACTTTTCACGGTAAAATTATATAACCTCATTACTTTCTATGAATTTTTATAAATTCGATACTATGTGTCCTTAAAAGAAATAAAAAATTACTCAATTTCCTATGTATGTCAATGCCACAATATAATGCCACGAAACAATGAATTCATGATATTCATGCCTTTTGGATTCCATGAATGCTTATGCTTTATTTCTGCGCTAAGAATGCCTTTATATCCTCTGAAAACTATGAAAAATCCATGAATAGAACAACTATGTTATTCTATATATTTTATCATGAAAGGTCCACGAATATCAAGAATGCCTACGATCATGATATGAAGAGGGTAATTTATATAATTATGCTATGAAAGATGCCACGATAATAATGTTAATGATACATTATTCATTCAACGAAGATGCTACGAATGCCATGATATCATGAATGAAATTATATATTAATTTCCACGATAATTTACCACATTTATATATTATAATATTATTGGGAAACAATATATCAAAAGACACGATAATTATCTACGATCACATTATATGCTATTATTGGAAAATAATACATATAAATGCCACGATATTTATACGACAATATTATGGTATATAATTGTGCAATTTAACGCTACAATCCACTACAAGAATATTTCATTCATAATAATTCATAATATTTTTTACAAATCATAAACTATGAAAATAGGTATGGATATATACCGACACACCCACACTTTTGATATATAAATTTCTATTCGCAATATATTAGTAAATACGAAACATTCTAAAGTCCCCGAATGAGTTTAGTAGGTTTCCCCCCAAAAGCCCTCTTCTTGTACTTCGGGATTGATCTATCTACTAGCCTCCGATGATCCCAAACCTAGATATAAAAATGACCCACGAGTAATAAAGAAGAAGATAGATCACTTTATTTTCATGAGTCATATTGACACCAAAACGAGGCAAAATCAACAAAATAAAATTTAGAAAAACTTACATCAAAACAATCATGCCGAGATGAGGAGTCCAAATATCAAGTTTCGGGCATCTAAGAGTGAGTGGAATGAGATGATTGAGCTCCAAAATATTGAAAATCACTCTCCCTCTCTCTTTGTGTGGCATTAAAATAGAAATTGGGAAGAAGTGTAAGAGTCAAAACTTTTTAATCCGAAGTTGACCGGTTGGATCAATCGAACTGTACTTTTGGATTGATCTAAAGCTTCTGGATTGATCAAAGTCACTGGAATTTTGGGTCCAAATCCCTCGGGCCAAAAACTTCCAAAATGACCCATAATCATTAATAGACACTAATGGAAGTATCAAACAACTTTCATAATGGCATTTGAGTTCCTGAAACTTGATATACGTGACTTTATGCGATTACCGACGAATCCCAATGAAACCCCCGAAACAACAACCGAAACTACTATAAATGGATTCCTACAAACTCAAGATATACCCCACGACTATGAGAAAGATGCTACACTACAATGCATCCCTACGAAAAAGAATTATAGTCCTCGACTATGATATGTATGTGTAACAACAAAATGCATACAATATCTACGAATGCAACGAACATCGACTACTAATGTAATGATGAGTATAAATAATATCATTAAGGGTAATTAAAATGTTATTTAATTGCAAAAAAATTTATACAGATTTCTGAGACATTACATCCTCCCCTTATTTTGAAATTTCGTCCCCAAACTTAGTATATAGTACGAAAAGAATAAAAACGACCATAATCCACAAACAAATTTGAATATTTAGTACGCATTTCCTCCTCCCACTCCTAAGTTGCCTCCTCACTATTATGATACTTCCAAAGTACTTTTACCAACCGAATGCTATGACAACGAAATACTTGTTCCTTCGAATCCAAGATTAGAATAGATAGAAGCTTATAAGACACCTCTTCTTCCATGTGTAGATCATCGAAATCAAGAATGTGTGAGGGATCCCGTAAATATTTCCAAAGCATAGAAACATGAAATACGGAGTAAACACTCTAAAGATGTGGTGGCAAGTCCAAATGATATGCCACTTCTCTGACTTTATCGAGAATTAAAAATGGACCGATGAAGAGAGGGAAAAGTTTTTCTTTCTTCCGGAAACACATAATTCCTTTTTTAGTAGAAATTTTCAATAATACATGATCCCCAACCTCGAATTCCAAAGGCCGTCTCCGAATATCCGCATAATTCTTATGTTAGCTCCACGCTATTTCTAAGCGTTGTTTTATCTATTGCACATTCTGGATCATTTCTCGAACCAAGTCCGACTCCAACAACGCACTATCACCAACTTCTACTTAAGAGATAGGAGAGCGACAAGGTCTCCTATACAAGGTCTCAAAAGGAGTCGTTTCGATATTTGCATAATAACTATTGTGATAAGCAAATTTGATCAAGCTAAAGTAATTCTCCCAATGCCCACCGAAATCAATGACGTATGTTCGAAGCTTGTCCTTGAGATTCTAAATAGTATGCCCCGATTATCCATCTATTTGCGAATGAAAAACCATAATCAGTGAAAGTTTTATCCCCAAAAATTCTTGGAGAACCGACCAATTATACGAAATAAAACAGGAATCTTAATCCGAAACAATCGATACTAGAACCCCGTATAATCGAATGATTTCATCGATGTATAACCGATAGATTCTTTTAAATAAATTAGTAGCACAAATCAGAAGAAAATGTGCAGATTTCGTCAAACTATCCACAATAGCCCATATATCATCATTTCCTCGCCTCGACTTTGGCAAACCCACAATGAAGTCCATTGTTATCCGTTCTACTTCCACTCAGAAATCAGCAATGGTTGAAGCAATCTCCCTAGTCACTTGTGCTCAACTTTTACTTGTTAACAAATAAGACATCGCGCTACGAATTCAACCACATCTTTCTTCATACCGAGCCACTAGAATTGATGTGAAATGTCACTCTACATTTTTGTACCATTGGGGTGCACAGCTAAATGAGAATGATGGTATTCTTGTAAAACCTCATCACGAATAGAATTGGGAACGAATGGGCGATTTTGAAATCTTAAACCTCCATCCTCTGAAATAATCCATCTATTAAGGCCATTGTCATTATGGAAACGAACTCGATAGGCATTCGATTCATCATCAATATGTTGTGCCTCAATCACACGTATAATTAAGGTGGGTTGATCTATAATAGCGAACAAGGTAGCTTGACCCTCCACTTCCACGCATTCCAACCCTAACTTATTCAATATTCGAAGCATTTCCCATTCATCTACTGCAAGGCAAGTAATAGTACACTAGTCATGTGATTCAATGCATCCGCTATGACATTTGTCTTACCGGGATGATATTCGAGCTTAAAGTTATACTGCTCGAGATACTCTATCCACCTCCTTTTCCTCATGTTCAAGTCCCATTTAATGAATACGTATTTCAAGGACTTTTGATATGAATATACCTCAAATTTCTCCCCATAAAAATAGTATCGCCAACACTTCAATGCGAACACTAGGTGCCAAGATCTAAGTCTTTTATCGGGTAATTGTGCTCATAAATCTTTAACTGTCTTAAAGCATAAGCAACTACTTTCCCAATCTGCATTAATACACAACCTAGGTCCTCCTTAGATGCATCACGGTATATTGAATATCCAAGTCTCCGCTAAGGAATAATTACAATTGGAGCCAAGGTTAGTAACTCCTTCAAACAGAGGCACAATTCCTCACATTTAGGACTCAATTCAAACTTGACACCCTTTCAAGTGAGCTTTGTCAAAAGAACAGCTAAATGAGAGAAATTTTGCATGAAACGACAATAGTAAACAGCAAGGCCTAAAAAGTTATGAATTTCGAAAATAGATTTTGGCCTTTCCCAGTTGGTAACAGCCTCAATCATGGAAGAATCCATTGAAATACCACCCTCCGATACACTATGACCTAGGAACGAACTTTCTGTAGCTAGAATTCACACTTAGAAAACTTGGCATAAAGTCTATATTCTTGAAGCATCGACAATACAATACGAAGTTGTTCATGATGTGCCTCCTCCGAAGGTGAATAGACAAGTATGTCGTCGATAAACACTACTATAAAATGATCAAGATATTGATAGAAGACACGATTCATTAGGTCCATAAATGTAGCGGGGGCATTAGTGAGAACGAAGGGCATCATGAGAAACTCAAAATGCCCATAACGAGTATAAAAAGTTGTCTTCTCAATGTCTGCCTCTCGAACTCTTAGCCAATGATACCCCAAATGTAAATTGATCTTGGATAAAAATCTCGAATCCCGAAGTTGATCAAAAAGGTCATCAATCCTAGGGAACGGATACTTGTTCTTGACAGTTGCCCAATTCAACTTTCGATAATTAATGCACATCCGCATTGGCTGGTTCTTCTTTGGTACAAACAATGCTGGAGCACCCCATGGTGAAGAACTCGGCTTGATAAAGCCCTTTAACTTCAATTTATCAATTTGTACCCACAATTCTTCCATTTCCTTTGGTGCCAAATGGCACGGTGCCATTAAAATAGGCTTAGTACCAGGAATTAGCTCAATCTTGAACTCTACCTCTCGCAATGGTGGAATACTACAAAGATCTTCTGGAAACACATCCAGAAAGTTGCGAACGACAAAGGGATACTCTTCCTTTGAACTCATTTCCTCCGGAAAAGAAAGACTAGACAACATAAATGATAGACTACTTCGAGTACGATATAGGGAAATTCAATAGAATTTGGCTCTTGATATACAACAAAAATACCCTCCAAAGTTTTCATAGTAACTCGCCTATGCTTGCAATCAAATATAGGATGATAGTGTGATAACATGTATATACCGATTATAACATCGAATCCTGACATATCGAAAACAACAAAATCATATTCGAAGATATGATATGCAATGGATAACTCGCACCCTCGACATATATTATCTATAAATATAATATCTCCCTCTGGAGTATCAACAAAAATGGGCTCCTCCAAATAAGTAACAGGAAGGATCTAAAATTCTAACAAATCTAGATGCAATAAAAGAACGAGATGCAGCCGTGTCAAATAATGCATGAGCCAAGTAGATAGAAAAGGTAACATACCTCGACCAACCAAAGGCTCTGCTACCTTCAGTGCCTGAGGTATGGCATAAGCATGTGTTTGGAAAGACTGGCCCCACTAGAATCTGCCACCATTAGTGCTACCCTAATAACCTTCATGAGATGAACTAATAACCTAACGATAAGATGACGAAAGAATGGTATGAGATGACAATTGAGCTACCCCCGAATGCTAGCCATAAGTGCCAACTAGAGTAGGAAAGCTTTCCGGACATCCCGTTTGCATATGGACTTTATAACCGCATCCGCGACAAAAGGCCTGTGGGCATAATGCCTGAACATGTCCCTCAATACCACAAAGGTGACATGCATGGAAATGGGTGTAATTACGAGCCAGATGGTCCTGACGGCCACAATTGTAGTACCCGATACCCGAACAATAGGCCCCGAAGCCGAAATATGACCCGACTGAGGTCTCCCCCGAGAAGATGAAGAAGAAAAGACTTCTAGATTCCTTTTCGTCTTACTACTATTTCTACTCCCCCTAACATTTAGACTCAAACTACTCCAATAAGGTTTCCTGAACCCTGCCCTGATACTTGCACCGACGACGATCCCAAAGACTGTCCTGATGATTGAATAGGACGTGAAACATCCTTGCATTGCTGCTATACTCGACCTTCAAGACGTATCCACAAAATGATTATAGGTCTTGTGCAAGCCTACAATAACATGTGTTTGAATAGAGGGTCGCAACCCATTCTTGAATTGTCAGTACTTCGACTTCTCCGTCACCACTAGCTCAGGTGCGTATCTAGAAAGCTTAGTGAAGAGAATTTTATATTCTTAAACACACGAGTTCTTTTGCACAAAGTTATTGGACTCTTATCTCTGTCGTTCCCACAATATCTCGGGAAAGAACTCCTCGAGGAATAGTTTACGAAAAGCCACCCAAGTGCTACCCTCGAATCCGTCAACATCCTCTTGACTCTTCCATTAACGAACCGCTTTACCACGAAGATAGAATGGTGTGGTCACCATCCTTAAGTTATCATCGACCATTTAAAGAGACTTAAAAATTCTCTTCATATCGGTGATCTACTCCTCCGCCAATATCGATTCGCCTTCACCCCTATAGGTAGGAAGATCTATCACGCGGAACTACTTTTGAGTTGATGAATCATGAGTCTCCCCACGTTCCCTCAAATTTTGTGCCATCATCATGAAGAATTCCTCTAATGTCTGAATCAAATTGGAAGATTCCTAAGATTGGAAGCCTCCCATATTTTCATACCCGGGTAGTGGCGCGAAATTTACTTGAGTATTTTTGTCCACTTCCGGTTGAAGCCGAGAAAGAGGCGGAATTTGGGTCTAAGGTTTGAAAGCCTCTCCCCCAGATACCTCTATACTTTCCTTATCTGACGTTTCCTCAAGACTCAGAATGTTCTTTTCATCTCCCAACTCTGCCATAGTGTGAGCACGGGTGTGCATGAGATGCTACTCATCCTCATTAGGAATATTGGTCTTTCTTCCATGACCCTTAAGTCCTCCACGATTTCCTCAACCTCCTTTATAACCTCTTATTCGAGCCATCATCTTCACATGACAATGAAGAAACCACGAAATAAGCCACATTTGTACGCATGGAGAATGGAGGAATGCAATGTATTTAGCTCACTACTTATTATGCAATTAAGCATGCAACGAGTAAATACTATGAAAATACTATGACTTGCTTACTCCCTCACAATCCGACTCTTGACTTTACCCACAAGCCACAAAGGTTTATAGAACTCGGTTAGCTCTAATACTAACCTGTCATGCCCCAAATTTCCCTATAAAAAATCTGGGGTCATGAGCTGTTGTGAGAGTCCATACTTTTTAATCCGAAGTTGACTAGTTTAATCAATACAACTATATTTGGTTCGATCGAACTGTACTTTTGGATTGATCCAACAGCTCCTAGATCGAACGAACCCGCTGGAATTTTGGGTCCAAATGCCTCTGGCCGAAAACTTCCAAAAAGACCTATAATCACTAATAGATACTAACGGAAGTGTCAAATAACTTTCGGAAAGGCATTTGAGTGCTTGAAACTCGATATATACGACTTAATGTGATTACCAACGAACCCCGACGAAACCCCTGAAATAACCACTGAAGCCACTATGAATAGATTCCTACAAACTCGAAATATACCACATCACTACAAAAACGATGCTACAATATGAATACATTACCATAACAACGAATCATAGTCTCCAACTATGAATGCGACGACGAGTACAAATAATATCATTAAGGGAAATTAATAATATTATTTAATAAAAAAAATAAACGAATTTTTGGGATATTACAGAAATAAAGAATACCATGATTTTTTTTAACGAGATTCATCCCTTCTATAGGGTTACGTTCTCGATTATTTATTCCATTATATTAAAAGTAGAATTATAATGATAAATAAACGTTGACGTAATACCACAAATGATATCCCAATTCAACGCTGTGTGAAACCATCTAGCTCTGAGGAATTTGGCCCGAGAGAATTATTTTTATCCAATAATATTTTCATTTGAACCATTTCGCACCTCAATAGGATTTTCGTAGACTAAGAAGCTTAAAAATTTCAGTTGTAGCAATCCTACCACACACCTATCTTCATGATCTAGGGGACAGTGGCTATGAGAAAGTCCCCATACATCTCTCCTATGGGCAAAAACAAGATATCCAATCCCTTTCCAAATTCTCCCCTTTATGAGTCTCTCTTCTCTCTCATACCTATAAATAAGCCCTATATATATTTATATAGCCATAATGGTATTTTATTAGGATAAGAAATAAAACTCCATTAAATCTTGAGTCAAACATAACAAACTATCTTTAACCAAACCCGATTGATCAATCATACAACTCCTTATAGATAAATGAGACCTCTTATTGATCCTATAGGCTTGCTAATGTTTTGGATTTTACACTTTGTTTGATTCTAAACTTGCCAAAAAGTATTTCAGAGATTTTCCATTGTCAATTCCAACTCTAAAACTTCACGTGACTTTGGATTTTGATTCAATCTCCTAACAATCTTTATCTTTGATGAAAATATTCGAGCAACAAAATGAGCACCACCATCAAAGAATAGCGGTAACTATAAGTCAGCCACGTACTATGACTCCACCTCGGATTAGATCCTCTTACAATCATCTCTAAGAACAATAGATGACCATCTGTATTTACAGAGAGAACCAATGTCCGAATTCATTCCCATACAATCACCATATGCCACTTGACTTGACCTCCAAAACATTTTCGAACAAGTCCTCTATCAAACCACATAAAGTCCACCACACAAATATGAATTTCATTACCGTGACTACATTGTCTCTTAGGGCTAACCATGATGCCAATTTACTTTGGTGTCAACCCCTTTCCAAAACTTGCAAACATCTTTGACTTCAATATTTTACCTCATCGACTTGCCAAAAAATACAAATTACTCCGATGACCATATCATATAACTCTGATGTTATGCTAATTGCCTTGCCATTCCTATGACTCTAATTGTCTTGCCATGAATTATGTGACTCTGTTTATAACACTAAGAGCCTTACCATACCATCGAAATAGAAAATAATAGGAGAAATAACAACTCCATCTACAACAACTGCCATTGCGGAGTCATTGCAACTTGTAAAAGATCCAAACTCGTTCTCCACAACCATCAAGAACCTTTAATCCATTCTATAGCCCCTCCCTGCAAGCTCCATATTAACTCCTAAAGAGTACCTTGGAAGCATTGCACAGGTTCAAAGAAAATAGAGTTTTCCCTTAAGCTCGTGTCGTGCTCCACCCCATAGTCCTTTTGGGTCCACTTTGCATCTATTTTGAACTTCATCATTCTTCCATAGCGACCATAATGTTACCAATTATATCTTCACCCATGTAAATTAAAACCCACTTTGAATGCCTTGTTCCCTATTCCAAATACCTTAATGAACATCCCGTATCCAAGATCTAAGTTCGAATAATATGCAATCGAACCGTCACATACGCGCAAGCGCTCGCGTATTTTCATATTCTACAAACAATAAAGAAACTTATGGTACCAAGTTTCTATCATGCTTGATTCATTTGATCTCTATGGCTATCATCCACAAAACTAGAGCAATCAACCACCGCTCATGATATAACAAATTGTATCACCAATCAAGCTACTGCCACAACTTTGACACCATTTGTTAAGAAATCAATCGGCCTCTGGCCACTTAGGGTACAACCCATTAATCTCTCCCAAGACTATTACGCGATAGGAAAAATATGTAGATATGCATATCCATAACAAAAGCAAGCAAATCACAAATACATGCGTATGAATAAATAGAGAACACCGTGATTTTAACGGAGATAAATACATATTGGAACAACCTATGAGCCTATATAAACCTTATTTTTCATCTGATTAGTGAACTACCTTTTATTTTTCGTCCAATTCATAAGCTATGGATGAATTCCATCAAATTTCTTGACACCATCCATGTGATATTTTTAACAAGTCCATGAGGACAAAAAAGGTCTTTTCTCTCCCCCTTCCCCTTTGCATAGGCAATCAGGTGATTGTAATGTCATATATCTATCTTATATTATATAAACAATTGCTTATGTTTATATACATATATACATATGTAATATAATATTTATACAATCTGGACCATTCATTCCCAAACAGAGAAGAAGAAGAAGAAGAAGAAGAAGAAGAAGAAGAAGAAGAAGAAGAAGAAAAAGAAGGACAATTTTGATTTTCTCCGGTTGATCCCCGAATTTCATAGGTGACCCTTTCAATTAATCATGTTAAAACCAAATGTCTTGTCAACTTTTCGTGGGATACAAAAAATGACTATGTTTGTTTATAGAAAATAAAATTGGGTTAGTGACTAAAATAAAAAAATAATCATTAAAGATAATTGGCTATTGAAAAAATTGTATTATAGTTCAAGGCAGGGACAGATCTATTAGTTTGTTAAAGGAGTTACAGTCATTCCCATAATTTTTTACTATCAAAATTTTTAGTGTAATTTTTTTTATTTATAATTTTAATCAAATTTACAATGTAAATTATTTTATTGTATATTTTCAGTCATTATCCTAAATTTTATGTTTATGGATGGCCATGTTTATCTCCATCCATTATGTGTGAGTAAATAATGAAATGAAATATATTTTTGTCAAACAACAAATAAAATGAAAAAGAAATCTAGTATTTGAAAATTGTAATTTCAACCCCTAAAAGTATGTTAGTGCCACGACTTCTTTAATCTTTTTGTATATGCATTCCTTCACATAAATGGTTTGTGAAATTATATTAGCAAATTTAAAATAATAATAATAATAATTGAATTTGGGTACTTTTAATTTCATAGTATTATTACAGATATTATAACTTTGACGAGCTATTGTAACATTATTCTACAAAATAAGTCTACACAAATGGTAAATTCTGCATTAGAGTAATTACATATTTTTAATTTTGTGAACAGGGACAAATTTTCTCACTAATTAGAAAATTTTGTTTTCAGGTATTTTTGGTTCCAATATTGAAAAAATGTTGTAGATGAGCCAAGTTTTCCATTAGAAGAGTCCCACTTGTTTGTTTATCATATCATATCATAAAATATAAAAAGAAATTAAATAAATAAGGCCCACATGAAGAATTCTAATAGGAAAAATAGCACGTAATGGGGTATATGTTAGGTGCAATGGCCCCAACAAAATTACGCATTTATTAATGGAAAATTGATTGGATATATATAATTTAGTTGGACAACTTATTAGACTCCACACCATTTGCTAGGGAGATCAAAATTTTGGATTTTCGAATTCGAAATTCAAGTTTTCAATTTGAATTTTTCAAAATTTGGGTTCGAGTTTTTTATTCTAAAAATTCGGATAATTCAGGTGATTCGGGTAATTATTCGAATTACCTTAATAATAAAAAGACGTCATTTTATATTATATATATATAAAAAAATGCCGTTTCATATATATAATTCGGGTTTGGATTTTAGCCTAAATCGGGTTCGGATTCGGGTTTTTTATGAATAATTCGGAAAATTCGGATTGGGGTCGTTCAAAATTATATTTGGGTAATTCGGGTTGAGTATTACCCGAAATACCAATATGCACACCATAAAATGGTAGAATCTTGGAGCTGTGTGAGACCGCTAATATTTTCACGTAAGGAGGTTTGGTAGCTTTAGGACAATGATCTCACGACTACCATGCTCTCACAACTACTTTACTATGTAATAATTATTTCACTTATGATCTGTTACATTTTACTAACTTATTTTGTAATTTGTAGCCCGCCAGATTTTCCAACGGTAATTAATGTTTTAACTATTATAGTATTTATATTGCCATCATCTCTAAATTTGAGCATTTTAAGGTTTTCAATATTAGAAAAGAAAACCATGATAGATACCAAAATTCTCCTTAGTCAATTTTCTTGAAACTTGAGGACAAAAACTGTAATCCTTCTAAACTTTGGGGAAATTAGTGCTACAATCTAAACTATGGGGACTAAATAGAGAGTTTTCAAAGCTATATGGACCATCCATGGAAAGAACCCTTCTTATTTATTGGGGTATAGCACTTTTGACTATAAAATTAGTGCAATCTACTCTATGCCGGGTAATTGTCACAACAGTTTGCAGATAAGATAAATCTTTGAGAATAAAATGTAACTCTGTGCATAAGTTCATTTATTGTAGTATTATATGAAGATATTATATCTTATTTCTAATAATGAATTTTGTACACGTATTTTCGTAGTTTTCTTGCCATTATGTTTTACATAATATGAGAATAGATAAACAAGTAGTATAATGACATATATAAACAAGATTTCAAATAATCGAGGTAATGGAGGCAACTCATGTATGCCGGTTACAGGAAGTATCGATTATAAAAATCGGAATTGTTAAATTTTCTTCATTTTTGTAAAGCTATTTTTGAATTTTGTTTTTCCGATAACGGCTTATAACGGTCTTAATTTGGACAATATATTGCACCGTAGCAGCTAATACGTAACGATTTCGGCAAATAAGAATGAGAATTTCATCATTACCGCTATATTGGCTTATAAAAGTGATGACAGTGGTTACATAATAATAATTATCGATATTTAAAACCAAAATTTATACTACACAGTATAGTCACATATATACATATAAATATACATATCCACATATAGTAGGGTATCATTTTCCAAATTAAATTTAACAGTGGCTTGTGTTTAGGGCAAATGAACATTAACGGTGGCCTTTCCTTCTTGGTAAGGTCTCTTTGTCCTTTGAGTTGCCCTCCATGGAGGTCCAACATTATTACTACTATGTATATTAATATCCATTACATAATAATTATTTATTTTGTCCTTTTCATCTGAGTGAACATTCATTAAAATCTATGCACATGCATGCTTGTAACTTGTAGTAACTTGCATTGGACCCAATATGTAACTATCACCCTACCCCATGACATGGCTTTCATATAAAGTAAATAGTTTAATTAGCTATTATCATAGGTTAATAATGGACACATTCTCTGGTTTGATTGTACTA
>MKEJ01052864.1:0-11883 GCA_001753735.1 Embelia ribes | reverse complement strand
GTCAAAATTTTCTAAAATATATGAGTTGGTGTATGTTTATGATTGGATAGCATGTGTTTGGTTACTATTGTGACTGTTTCATATTCGCAACCTCGGGTCCCGGGTGCTTGGGATTTGGGGGCGCGACAATATGTTTCAAATTTTTACCTAGTACCAATTTCTGAATAGATTTGGAGCTATTTTTACCCTTTTGGAGCTAATTTTTTTTTACCAAGTTTAATAAGTTTTGAATTGTTTTATCTGGTCTAACTAGTTTATTACAGATTTTATCAGTGTTTGGAGCTATTTGTTACCAGTTTTTAAGTGATTTCAATAAGTTTTGTAGGTTTTTGACTGTTTTTACCATTTTAACAGGTTTTAAGCAATCTATGACATATTTTATAATTGTTTTTATCAAATTTTGGAACTATTTTTTACCAGGTTCTAAGGGATTTCAACAATTTTTGTCAATTATAAACTGTTTTTACCATTTTTAACAGGTTTTAGGCAATCTATAACATGTTTTATAACATTTTTTTATCAATATTAAGCAATTTTAACAGGTTTTCTCATATTTTAGAGCAATTTTCTTATAAGTGTTAAGCAGTTTATAATGCATTTTATCAGTTTTTAGAGCCTTTTTTTACCCGCTTTATGAAGTTTTTCAACTATTTTTGACCAGTTTTAAGAACCAGTTTGAACATTTTACAAATTGTTCTATGAAGTTCTTGAGTTGTTTTTGTGTTGCCTTTGCATTGTTTGAATATTTCATAAACAAATTTTGAGTCTGTTTGGACATTTTTGACAATTTTTTTCCTTAAAAGACAACAAAATATAACTCTACTTAACAAATGCGTTAACATAAGCTAGGAAATTCATTTCATAACAACTCTTACTTAGCAAAATATAACTTTGAAATTACATGCGTGTCTCAATGCATAGTAAAATACAACTCCTACAATTACATTTGTGGCTCAATATCATAGCAAAATACAACTCTTACAATTACATTAGCGTCTTAATACCATAGCAAAATACAACTCTTACAATTACATTTGCATTTCAATACCATAACAAATACACTTTGTAGGAAACATTTCTTAACAAATACATTTTCATAAGTTATGGTAGATGCATAGTTCTCCCAAGCTTGCAATAGTAGTAATTAATTGAACTAATAATAACACAACTCACAACTAATGTACCAAAAAAGCATGTGCGCATCACTTAAAAATTTTTGTTTGCATTGCCAATTTCGTGCACTGAAGAGATTCGGACTTGGTTAGGAGTAGTGACTATTGAAGATAAGATGAGAGAGAGACGTTTAAGATGGTTTAGACATATAAGGAGACCAATGAGTGCATCATTTAGAAAGTGTGAGAGTATTGGAGTGAAAACGGATCGGAAAGGCAGAGGTAAATCTCTAACTATATGGATACTAGTATTACAAAATGATATGCATATTACAGCGTTGGAAGAGAAAATGTTTTTTGATCAGAATGAGTGGCATCGAAAAATTCACGTTAACGACCCGACGTGATTTCTTATTTTGTTCTATTTAGTGGGATCTTTAAGGTTTGGAGGACGATGATGAAAACATCTGAGAATCGAGGGTCAAAAAATGCCCCTAGTCTTTGCTACGTTCACAACTATTGCATGAATAAAGTGTCTATGAGAAAATTTGTGCACGGACATGTACATATTATTTTAATCCCAGTGCATTAGGAAAATGTCTTACCTTCTGTCTGTTCCACGAGTCTCTCGAGATCTCTAGCTGTTGCAAGAAATAATAGAGAAGTTAATATTTGATTATTACAACTCCAGTAAGCTTGTCACAAATTAAGATATGACAAAGGATGAGACAAAAATATATAAATTTTTCTCACATGAAACTTGTACCACCGAGATTATCAAGCCATGCACAATAATTGAGTAAAAATGAGAAACTTAACAAAAGATAAATTCAAGATACGGAGCTCAGAAAATGCTAAGAAACTTACCAAAAGATAAATTCAACCTTGATAAATTGAAAGAAACTTATTTTTTTCAACCTTGATAAATTCAACCTGGCATTTTCTGGTACAACCTTGGCCATCTCTTTGAAACTGACTTTAAAATTAACCTTTGAAACTGACTTTAAAATTAACTCGACTTTTCAAAACAATTTAGCATGCACTTTTTCAAATTCAGTAAATTCAAAACACGGCAAAACGAACATATAGCAAATTAAGTTACTGATTATAATGAACTCTGTGCACATGCATTGTGTGAATGAACAATCAGTTGTGGAATTAGAGTGAAGTCATACCAGGCAAAGAAAAAGCTTGGCCTTTGAGTTTGTGTTTCAGTAGAAGTCTCCTAACATGAGCATCTGGTAAAGGGATGTATATTCTCTTCACCTAGTTAAGTTTCCGAATAAAACCTTGCAGTGAGCACAACCACCAAAAAGTACTAACCAGTCTAGTATGTGATCAAGGTTAAAGTTAAATACAAAAAGTACCAACCAGTCTTCTAAGAACTGCATCATCCAATTCTTGTGGTTTATTGGTTGCACCTGCACTAACATAACAGAACAGAGTAAAAACAAAGGTAAAGGAAAGCAGGCGGAAACAATTTCCCAAGAGTGACATAAATTCAGCTCGACAGCCTACACCACACATAAATACACATGAAAAAAGAGTAATGCGAGTAATTTCAAACTTGGAGTATAACCTACATCATGTTCAATACCTTGTTCTGATAAGAAAAACCATGTCAAAAAACTTACCAATGACAATTACTAGATCATTAGAATTTGAGGTCACCCCATCAAACTGAACCAGAAATTCAGATTTCAATCTTCTGCTTGCATCGTGCTCATTCGACAACCTCGTAGACATGATGCTATCAATCTGTCAGCAACAAAATTTAAAGAAAAATGAGCACAGCGCAAGGAATCACATGTGCTGAAGAACATATTTGCCAAATTATACAACCATGTATCCTCCAGTTACTTGGCAGAGTGAATAACTTACTTCATCCATGAAAATAACTGACGGTTGCCTGGAAACAGCAACCATGAAAAGTGCCCGGACAAGCTTTTCACCTTCACCTACCTAGTTTCAGCGGGAAATCAGAACAATTTTCAACTGTAAAAGGAGGAAAACTATGAAAAACTCCAGTACAACAATCTCACTAAAAGGAACTAGAAAGGAGTCATACCCACTTTGACGTTAAAGAAGAAGCTGACACATTGAAAAATGTTGCCTCTGACTCAGAAGCCACTGCTTTTGCAAGCATGGTCTTTCCAGTACCAGGTGGGCCAAAAAGAAGCAAACCTAAACAAACAGTGGTAGATTTTCAGAAATTGCTTTGTTTACAGCATTAGTAATAAGATACTATATATCTTCAAATTAATTACCCCTGGCAGGACGTCGAAGACCTGTAAACAGGTCTTTCCTTTTCGTTGGCAGGATTACCATTTCTAGTAGTGCCTGTTTTGCCTTTTCAAGGCCAGCTGAAAAACAAAACATGAAAAGTTAACCAAGGTTACTAACAACAGAAATGGGCTTATAAAACTGATATTAAACAATATAGCAAATATGCAATTGCTTATGACCAATATCTTCCCATTTGACAGAAGGACTCCGATCAACAATCACAGAATTTATCATTTCAACCAATTTCGCATCTTGACCAGAACTAGAAGGCTTTGGGTTTTCAGCTTTAGTGGTTTGATTCCTCACAGGTAGATTAGATCCGAGGGAGCCGGTATTCTTTTGTCGGGCATTGTTTCCCAGAATAGATGTTGTCGATGAAGCTGCTACAGTTTGTGCACGAATGGAGGAGTTCTGCAAAAAATTGAAAAAGGATCCGAAATGACCTTGAAGAAAAAGTCTAAATTAGACGTATCATGTATGAGCTTCAAGGTTGAAAAAGCACATAATCTAGACAAAAGAAAAAGAAAAATCTTGATTATCTAATCGAGCAATGTCCAAAACATTGTTGGATCAGCAACAACTCCAGGAGGAAAACCAACTTGAAGAAAGAAAGATAAAACTAAGTAATAATAACAAAAAAGTAGCATCAAAATGGTGAAATCCAAGTGAGTCGCAATTTTCTCATTCTTTACAGAAATGAGATTTGATGGCCTAAACTGGCTAGCTGTCTTCTTTTTGGGTGAGTACGGATATCTCTTATACTCAATACAAATAAGCAGGGGCAGAGCAAACCTTATAAGTACTGGATGAGCCACCTGAAGGATTAATAGAACAGAATGCAAAGAAAAATATATTAGTCTTCCTTATGCTTTAGAGATTAAGATAACAATTATAATGCACAAGTTGCAAAGAACATCATGTGACCTGTTCGGCGACTTAGAGCTTGAAGTCTCTCCGAAACTTGACCCTGCCAATTTGATATCTTTTGCCGATAGGACTTCACTTTCTCATGTTCGCTGTTGCAAAAGTACATAGACAAGAGAATAAAAATAACATAACATTTATTTTAACACAACATTCAGTCTGATGAAAAAAGAACAAATAATAGCATGAAAGGTTATCACTTCTGAAAGAAAACTGCAGTTATGAGCACACACTCCATATTCCCTTGTTGTTAGCAAATTCCAATACCATCAGCAATGTAAAATCTGTCTTAAGACTGAAGATAAGTTAAACACCTTTACTACTGTTTTCATTGCTAACCATCATTAAGAATTAAGATATCAGCTTATTCAGACCATCCATTTAAAAGCAATGTCCTGATCATTTTCTTCTGGTAGTCCTGGCAAACCCAGTGAGTAACTAGCTGAACCAATTGCTGCTCTCGACGATTCAAACCACCCCATTTAATTCGCATACCAAAAAAATACCTCCTTTCCATTTAGTTGCACTTAAAAAAAAACACATCTTCAGGAAATCCCAGCACCTATATTATATTTATTTATTTATTCGGATGAATAGATCCCTGCACCTAGATTATGGAGAAAATTGATGTGTTATTATTGCCTCGTTAGCAGTCTAATTTCCCCACAATGAATTTTAACAGCTGGATGGATACATGCCGAGAACGTGAAAAAAAAATCTAAATGAAGTGAATAGATATGCAAGATGGAGAAAAAACCAAATGAACTTGTTCGTCGGGCCAAAGCATTTTTGCAACACATTAAGCTTTGAGACATTTATGTTGGACATAGAAAAGTTCTAGTATTTCATCAACCATAAGCAATGCACTTAAGTTTCACGTCTAAAGCGCGAGTCATAGTTCAAAAATACACATCATCATACATGACACTCAAATCTTGAAAACGCATATCATTTTCCCAGGCTCAACCTTGATAATGAATTAAGGCTTAGTCAGGTAATGCTCTTTGCAGCGGCTTCTACTTCTACTCATAAAAGCAGGTCACAGTGAAAATAAAAATCTGTTTGATTTGGTTTTTCACCACTGGTAATTGGGAAAATACTCTAAAACTCGTTAATATATTCCAAATAAAAGGTACCACCGGTTTGTCTTTTCCAATAAAGGGAATTACTTTTGCCATATTCTTACCAAAACTGTGTTGCTTCTGATAGCAACTTTTACAATCTTTACACAGACCACCCGCTTTTATAAGCGACTTACAATGGTAACTTTAATAAGCAGGTTTTTGAAAACGAAATCATAATGGAAAAGGTAAATTTAGAGAGGACCAATCACACATAAAACAAGTCCAAGGGACCTCAAGAGCGTGCAATGAGGGTCATCAGACAACGCGGCTCTGGAGCCAACAACATAAGAAAAGGGCCAATGCACGTGGGCAGATAGCAATCAAAATGCTTTCCCCAATAAGTAATCACCAGAAAGGGAAAATGTAATGTCATATAGCCCCAATCCCACACCCCGGTCATATCATATCGAACCCTGTTCCCCACATAATCCAATAGATAGTTAAATACCACGGCAAATATCCAGGTAAAGACATCACATTCTCAACATCAATTATTGAGATACATAATCAACCTCGGCCTGTATCCCTCTCTACATGCCAATACATGCATATTTACCATACACTCAATTTCCTTTGCTGACTTCAGCATTGGAGGATATTCACCCAAATCCCCCTATCCAGTTGAACCCTACTAACCCTGCTACGTAAACGGGTGCCAAACAAGTCCAGCCACAGGCAAGGGTTGCCCAGCACAAATATTGAGGAAAAACTTGAAGAAAACAAAGAAGTAAACCACCATCTGGCTTAGACATCCCAGTTGGCAGTATAATCTTTGTCAGATCATCCAACTTGGATAATCCACAAAACCAAAGTATGGAAATGTTTGGCATTGCTTTTTTGAGGGTACTCCTTGTTTTATCCTCAATGACGAGTATGCACTAGTGTCTGATATGGTGCTTAAACTACATTGGGGTTGATTTTTAAAAGCTGACTTCTCCTTTTTCCAGCATTAACTACAAGAACATTCTAAAATATTTTAACTATATTTCCAATATATGCCTACTTTTTTATTCTATAAAAAGTAAATCTTTTACCCAACAACACCCTACTTATAAAACCAACTTCTAAAATTTATAACCAAAACATAAACTTCACCCGCTTTTCAAATCAACTTTTAAAAGCAACTTTAAAATATATTTTGAACAGCACAAGCATTACCAACTAAGCCTAGCTACAAACTTCACAACTACTACAACCACAACCGCAGTACATATACATCTAATACATATGCTCTCTCTATATATATATATGAATGAGATTACATACCTAGGGCTGATATACGAGGGCACAGGGGTAGAATTAGCCTCGACTAAAATCCTCTGAGCGTTCTGATAATGCGAAACAGCATCATCAGCTAAGCCCCACTCTTCGGCTCTAACAGCTTTATCGATCTCGCCCTTGGCCAAATCGAAGTACCCCTTCAGTTTATACGCAGCTCTCTCGTTCGATACCGGCGAAGCCTCCATTGTCGATGAGCTTGATCTGCTAGGGTTTTGTTGAGAGGGATCGGAGAGTATCGAACTGAAGGAGTCGATTAGGGCTTTTAGAAAATTCATGATTGGGGATTGAATTCCATATTTAGAGAGATCGAGGGAGAGAGAGGGGTAGGCTTTCCCCGGCGGCTTAATGGGTGGGCAGTGGCGTCGGGTCAAACCAGATTTGATGAATTTTGGAAAGATGCCAATGAACCAAGCCGAATTTGAGGGCTCGACTCGTCAAATCGGATTCATGAACCGATCCCGACCAATAAAATAAGAATCTTTAAGTAAACAATTCGACGATGAATATTACCGCCTCGGCTGGTTTAATTCGTACATTTGTATTTGTATGTATGTATGTATATATATTTCAAATTTGGAAATACTATTTACGTACATAAAATATACGATAGTTTTATTTGCAACATGAAAATAGCTATAGAGACTACTTACAAAATGATTAAATTATTACTATTTGGATCACTAAAAAAAACTAAAGACGCAATAAATTAATTATTTCTAAAAAAAATTAAAATTTACGTAGCTATCTCTCATATAAAAAACATACCTTACTGTTTTTCTTTCATTTTTAACTTTCCTTTTTTCTCTCTAAATTTCCCTTTCTCTACCCGGTGAATCTCACCACCACTGCCGCCGCCCCTACCGCCACCATCACCACCACCTCTACCGCCATCAATAACCAACCACCATTGCTGCCGCTACCACCTACGCCGCCACCATAAACATTTGGCATATGAGATTTCGAATGTATGTTGTGACATTCGAAATTGATGTACGAAAAAATACTTTAAGACCTACATTTGATAATTTATACTAATAATTGGATATGCCTATAATGTGTTTGATAAAATACTTTATTGATATTGAATTATGTTATGGCCTGAATTTCTTCTCAAAATTTAGTTTTATTTTTCTGTATGTTTGTGTTTGAAACACAAAAAGATTGTACATGTTCGAGACTTACATTTGATTACAACATAAACGAATATCTCCAATGACTTTGTACACTTAGTCTTCGAAAGTTAACATAATTTTCTCAGGGCATACATTCGACAGCCAAAATAACGAATATCTCCTGTGACATTTGTAGGGCATAATTTCAAATGTAGGTCCTGAGAAAGCTGACATAGGCAGTGTGCTGAGAATCTACATTCGCAAACCATGAATCCGAATATCTCTGATGACATTTAGTTGTGTAGGTTTCGAATATAGATCATAAGAATACTGACATATGCAATGGGCTCAGACATATTCAACACTTCTGGTTTCGAATGTGATGAGGCACATTCAAACTATGAGTAAACGAATGCACACGTTGGGATTAAATATTAGGATTTATGTAAATGTGTTAACATCGTCGAGAGATGGGTTCATTGATAATCAAATATGCTATAAACTTGTCTAATAGTGATAATATAAGTGTTTAAAAAAATTAGTATATTAATTTGATTGAAAATGAATTTTTGAGTTTTGTGGAGATGGAAAATAGGTAGTGAGAGAAAGATTATAAAAAAAAGTAAGATGAGGAAATGTTTGATATAATAGTATTTAATATTGAGTTTCAAAATGTTGAAAATGAATAGAGAATAATAGATAAAAAAATATGAAGATAATTATTGAAGAAGATGAGGAGGGTTGAAGATGGAATGATTAAAGAAAAAAGTGCATTTTAGTAAATTATCATTGTAGTGTCATAGCATTTTTGTGGTGCCAATAGAAAAAAAAATTATTCATTTTGTTTATTATATCCATGAATTAAAATAAATTTTAATATGCGGTGCCCAAAGTAAAGTAGTGCCATAGCTATTTTCGTGGTGTAAATATAATCACCCAAACACATATCTTTCAAATTAAATATAATAAATTAAAAAAATGTGCCTTCTTACTTGAATGATACTTTTTTAAATATTTTTTATAGTAATATAATATTAAATTAAGAATTAAACATTATCTTAATTATTTGATATTGTTACTAGTACATGTTTATTAGTTGACGATTCTATAAGATATTTAAGTTAAATAATGTTTGTTTAAATGTTTAATAGATAAATAATAAATATAATATTTGTAGATTAAAAAAAACCAAAATGTTCATGAATAGACTCCGGCCCGGCTCATGCTCGTACAAGCCGAGTCTGATCAAAAAATATCTCTCATTAAATAAACTAGTCAAGTATGATCAGACTATTTGAACAAGCAAGCCGAGCCTAGATAGATAGGGTTCGGTTCGGTTCGGCACATCGGCTCATTTTCAATCCCAAACACAATATACAGGGGAATATTTTTTTTGAAAAGTTTCCCGCTTAAAAGTGTTTATTAGAGTAATATTGGTAATAAAATAAGTGAAATTGTTTGGAATAATATATGTTGAGTATTTTCTAAATTATTAGCGTCTATCATTTACAGTGTGTTTTTTTTCCCCCGAAGCTCATTGAGTGTTATTTCGAATGAGATTTACCTATACTAAAGTTACTTTAGAATTTAATGTTTTTAATTGTTTCTAAAAGATTTCCATTATCTGTTAAAAAAAGCATTTTATCTTACATAAATTAAATATTTTAAAATAACTCACTCCGTCTTCGTGTATAATATCTTTAATTTATTGAAATATTTATTTAATATATTATGCAGTAATAAATCATTTGAAAATATTTATTTAATAATCATGATTAAGGTTTCACAGTTTGGGTAGAAGTTGAGCTATTTTCTAAATGGAAAAATTATGAATAATATTTCTTATACTAAGAAATTTCTATTGTTGCATTGTTATAGATTTTTGTAAAGTTCAAGAAATAGAATCATTGGCTTGAAATATTTTCAGATTAAAACTTTTAAAGATAAATTAAAATGAGTCGATATAAATTAACCCATGAAATAGAATTATGAATGAATGACACTTAGGATACCATTTATTCATCAAAAGTTCCATTTGGTCCCGTAGTTTCAATTGAGCAAGTTTTGCGGCACGGAAATAGTTAGTCTCGATTTCTAAAAAAAATGACATATTTGTTATTTCTTATAGTTTTCTCATACTGAAAATTGTAAAATGCTTAATGCCAGAAAAGATATCAATATAGACAACCTTGAAAAGATTAATTTTACCAAAAATAAATTACTCCATATATTCCTTAATAATTGTCATTCTTGGTTGTATTACATAAATTAAGAAAATTATTAATTGATCTTAATTTTAGAAAAAGAAAATAATATTTTACCTTATTATCATTCATTAAATACTCGAAATATCTCACTATAATCAATTAATAGGGGTAAAAATAGAAAAGAAGTAATCAATATTTCATTTGTTTTCTAAAATAACAATTAAAAATGAATGGAAAAAAATATCTAGAATGACAAGTATTAAGAGATAGAGAAAGTACATATTTGCCGTTTGAATATGATATTTACAATTAAAAAAATAAAGTTTTGATTTTGAGGGAAAAAATTAACTTCTTCCAGTCTAAAAATAAGTTAGATGTATCAATCTTAAAATTTTTAGTTTTTTTCAGGTCACTAAATGGCTAAGCTAAGAGCATTTGCATCAAATTTTCTATATTGCCTTCTTACCTTATTTCATATAACCAAAAGCTAAGTAATGTTACTTTTTAGTCCAACATCAAATTATTTAGTGATTAACTAAAATAGAAAATCTCTAGAATAGTTTTCCAAATCTAAACATCCAATATTTGTTCATTAAATATATAAAACTAATATATTTTCTCTCATGTCAAATCATTTCATTATTATATTTAAAAAATTAATATATTCTCTCTTCACTTACTCCACTAATATTATTAACTAAAAATAAAAATATAATATAAGTATTTAAAATAATTAAATATTAATTATAAATTAAATTTTAAATTTAATATTTTAAAAAATTATTGAGCTTAAAATTACTAAAAATAAACTAAAATTTTAATTATATAGAAAATAATTTTAATGTTTAAACAAATAAATAATTATAATTTTTATTAGTATTTATGTAAAAATATTATTTTGAAATTATATAATAAACATATAATTGAATTTCATTTTAATATTTAAACTATATATTTATTAAAAATTAAATTTTAATTTATATTAGAAAATTTTAATGTTTAATGCTTAGAAATAGTAATTCTTTATTAAGAAATTTTATTTATATTTCTCTTATTTATATAATTAAATTTTATATGATTTTTTTTATTTATATATTTTTTTCTATCACTTCTATTCTATTTCTCTTCTTTTACTAAAATAGAAATTTTACATTTATTTTTTATTTATATAATAAATTAATAAATTAAATTAAAATTAAACTTATAAATTTGAAAATAAAAAAAATAATATTTTTTTATTAATAAATAGTTAAAAAATAATATTTCAAAATTAAAAGTATTGGTGTGTAATAGAAAATGTGATAAAAAATAATCTCATACAAATGGTAAGAACTAGAGTTCTATAAAATAAAGATAAAGTTTATTTTTCTATATTTTGTAAATAATATGATGCAAATGCACTAAAAACTAAATCGTGGACACATTAACTTTTGAAAAAGAAAGGAAAAAATGAAAAGTGTGAACTCATAAATAATCTCCAAGTAAATTCAAGGAGTTGTCAAAGTAGTCAATAACTTGGACTTACTGCATCACGAAGCATTATGTCTGAGATTTGATTTCTATGAAGTGCAATTTATTGGTGACACAACCCCTAGTATGAAAACTAATGATTTACTTTGATACGTGTTGAAAAACTTCCGAGAATGTATTACATAGATCCCGTGAGATTAGTTAAGCACAGCGGTAGTCCAAGAATATAAAAAAATAATAATAAATAAATAAATAAATAACCTCCAAGTTGGAATTTAACTCTCAAAATCAAGGTTGTTAAAATCGAGATTTTACATAGAATCGATAGAGGGTCGGTAAAATTGAATCGTAAAATCGAATCGTAAAA
>MKEJ01052863.1:2125-23505 GCA_001753735.1 Embelia ribes | reverse complement strand
GGTGCCGGTAGTTTTAACAAAGAATTCTATTTGTTCCCAAAGTTTCAATTAAAATGCTAGTTCTCCCCAATTCTTTTTTAAACTATGATGATTTTGATTCCTATTTTTACATATAAAAGCGGCGTAATGTTTAGTAGATTGAAGTTGTGTCATTTTTTGGATTCCTGAAATTCGCTCCCACATTTTTAAGCATAACAAGCATACATTACAGTTATCATAAAATAAAAAATTGTAAAATTGGCATGACCTTTAAATGCTAAGATACGTAATTAGGCTTTTTCAAACCTATTTACCCTTCTCTATGTATATGTGATGATTTTGATCCCAATATTTTTCTAAAATTAATATATTTGGTCAATTGGTCTCTGTCGTAGATTCTTTACTGATATTTTAAAACTTAGGAGCTCTAATATAGAGAAAGGTTTTAGTCATTTTAAATAAGTTCCCCGCCGTAATAGACCAATCAAGTCACATATTCAAAACCTGTGGACATTGCGTGTTGATATTTAATCTATGGGCACCAATAGAAATTCGGTTGAAACTAAAGGCACTCTTTGTGTAATTTATTTCTTATTGGTACTCCCGGTAAATAGTTGATAGCCGAGTTTCATCGGCACGCAGGGAGCCCTCTCTCTCTCTCTCTCCAGCACGAAGGAGGTGCTAAGCTCCGGTGGTTCCTGATCTCTTCCAATCAAGGTGGGCAGATTAGGGTTTTGCTGTTAGATCTAAAAGCTGGATTTTTTTTGTTTTGTTCAAAGTGATCGTTCATACTAGTGTTTCTCATTTAATATTTATATGGAAACTCACTTCTCCTAATTGAATTATAAATTTTAGAAATTTCCCACACCAGTATATCTATAAAATTTATTAAAAATTACTAGAATAAATATAACAATTAAATGTAAAAAAATATATTGTCTCTAATCTTAACCAGGGTTTGTAGTTCTGGTGAATAAAATTTATTTTTTTCAATAGAGAAATTGTGTATGGTAGATTTCCCCTGCTGTAGCATTTCTGGATTTTTCTGGAACCACGCAAAAATAGGAAATACTGATCTCCCTTAAGATTTTTCAATTGAGAAATCAAAATAGAGAAATTGAGCTTATAGAAGGACTGGTGTGAATGCATAGTACTTCTTTGGAAGTTGCTATGTTTTTATTCTTGGGCTAATAAGAAAGATGATGATTAAAGAAAACAGGGTTTTTTAAAAGAGAAAGAAAGTTGTTGGTCGTTCCCATTAGCTCCCCTATTCTCTAAACTAAATTCTATCCCCTTACCCAGATCTCTAAAATCGAGACTTACATATTGGGAATGAACATACTCCGTAATTCAAGGAGAGCATTATAGCAAGCCCCTTGCTTTTCAGGGATTGAACATTGTTTGGATACACTGGTAGCAGCCATCTCTCAGGTTTAATCTCTGAAATTTAGGATGGGGAGCTATTGGGAACATTTGTGCAAGTGTTTCAATGAATAACAATCCATGAGCTAAGTAAGAAGGTTCTTTATTTAGAAATTTGGTTTCAGTTTTTTTTTAAAAGTGATTTTGGTCTGAGCTGATGTTGCTCCCCATGATTGGTTAGTGTTTCATTGGTTATAGTTGTATTTTTACTCAGGGTCATGGGCCAAGTAATATGACAATTTTGAATACTTAATGATTTAAAAAATAATAATTGGTTAGTATTTCATGAATAACAATTCATGAGCTAAGTAAAATTATGAATAAAAACATTGTTTTCTTGTGAATTGGTTAGCGTCTCATCTGTGTTTTAAAAATAATTATTTTTGTCTGAATTTATGTTGCTATCCATGTTTTGTTAATGTTTCGTTTGTAATAGCTATTGTTATTCACGAGCTTAAGGAAATTGATGATTGAAAGACCATAATTATTAGACGCGGAAACGGGAGTGGGAAACAATATGGGAAGCGAGGGCAGGAAATTTGGTCTTAAAAGTATAGGGGATACGGGAAGCTACGGTACTATATGCAATCAATTATATAATATATATAACTCTGCTTGAATATTAGTAAATTATATGAAGAAATACATGTAAACAGAAAGATGAGTATAAATTTGAAAAATAGACTTACAATAATATCAGAATTAGTATAATTACTATTAAGAAGAGATTGAATATGCTTTGTTTAGTCTGCAATAATTAGTAAATGACCACTCTTTATTGCATTTCTTCGTACTTCTCCAAGAACTTGTGTATTGTTTACCTCATTGTATGTGCTACAAATGAGAGATAGTTGCTGTAATTTGTAATTCATTGCACGTTACTTTTTCTGAGACGGGTTATTCCACTTAGGAGGAAGAAAAGAAGAATATGCCGCTCTATGATTGTTTGTTTATGCTGAAACCTCAACTGACGAAGGAAGCTGTGATGGACTTGGTGGCTCGGGTTGGTAAACATGTCTACAGAAGGAATGGTGTAGTTGCTGATGTAAAATCATTTGGAAAGGTCAACTTAGGTTATGGCATTAAAAAGCTTGATGGAAGATATTATCAGGTAAATGAACTTCATCAACTCCTATTCTGTTGGATTTTTGTTGGCACAGTTTATTCACAATGCTCATGTGAGTTGTGATGACTTCCCAAAGACTTTTACTTTTAATTCTCCACGTATATTTGTTGGCCTTCTTTTCTTTGCATATTCTTTTAGGGGATATGAAGTTGGCATGCATAGTTGTTGTGTCCCTATTGTTGAGGTTGCCTATGATTGCTTTATAACTTTGTTTGGTATGGATTGTCACTTTAAACATGCTTGAGATGATTTTTCTGAAATGTTGAAATGTGGTCCTTTCAACTCACTGTATCGTTTGATATGTGTGGTCATGGCTATCCTAGGTCATGTCAGTGCTTCTTTTTGTGAACTAGAGCTACAATGATGTAAATGTATTAAGGAGAAAACTATGAAGTGTGAACGGTGAACTTGAAAAGCTTCTTTATCTGCAATCTCACGTCATATTGGATTATTTCAAATATCACATATTTGAAAATTCTCAGTTGGTTCTTTCTTAAATCTGTGAATGAATATATATTATGAAAGTTATTCTTAGGCTTTCCTGAAAAAATAGTCTTCCTACCTAGGATGCTTTGCTTGAGTAGACATCTGTGCTTGTAGGTAATTCAATAAACATGCAGCCAAAGCCGAGTTCTGAATCCAATATCAGAAAGAGTTTTGTTTGAAATTATGCTAGAACGGTTGAGCTTTATATCCTCAATACCGATTTATTTTACTAATGTAGGCCTTGTGAATGCAAATGAAGCAAAGCAGTCATAAATAGGCTCGGTCTCAGCTTGTTAAAAGCATGTCCGGCTCTTTAATTTAGCAATCAAGGTGTGCCTGAACGTTGCTCGGCTCATGTAGATAGTATTTGGCCTCATTTAGTGTCATATAAATAACATATCAAACAATGCAAAAATAAAAATAAAATAACATATCAAACAACTTGTAATGATTATAAAATGTATCAGTTCTTCCATTAAAGAGCCGGACATGATTTATTTTACTAATGTAGGGCTTGTGAATGCAAATGAAGCAAAGCAGTCATAAATAGATCGGTCTCAGCTTTTTAAAAGCATGTCCGGCTCTTTAATTTAGCAATCAAGGTGTGCCTGAAGGTTGCTTGGCTCATGCAGATAGTATTTGGCCTCATTTAGTACCATATAAATAACATATCAAACAATGCAAAAATAAAAATAAAATAACATATCAAACAACTTGTACAGATTATAAAATGTATCAGTTCTTCCATGAAAGTTTATAGAAACTTTAATTGAATATGACCGAGTCCCTGGCTAATTTGTATGTACATACTTCACTTAAAGTGTGGTATTCAATTCTAGTTAACTTTTCTAAGTAATAATCTTGATATGATGCACAAGAATATAAATGAAGAATATTGATGAACATGCGCGGTGGCAAGCTCTGTTTTGGCTTGTTTCATTTATAAACGAACTGAGCCTAAATACAACGTTGTTAGTAGGGGTGTAAATGAGCCGAGCTTTGGCATGCTCTTGCTCGGCTCACATGACCTGAAATTTGGCTCGAGCTTAGGCTTGAGCTCACTGTGAGCCAGCACCTCCAACTCTAGCTCGGGCTTTCCCAAATTAACATGAGCTCGTGCTGGCAACTGGACTCGGCTCACTGGAGCCCAAACGAATTTAAATACTTAGCTTTTATTTCAAGCCCATACGCAGACCTACTATTCTTTCATCAGATTAGGAACTCCATGTGGCACAACTACTAGTTAACAAGCCGGTTCTTAAGCTAACAAGCCGAGCTATACCTAGCTCGTGCTTGGCTTGTTTAATAAACGAGCTTTAAAATTGAATTGTTGCTCGTCTCTTTTATGAAACAAGCCTTTCTCGAATGGCTATATCCATTTACACATCTAGTTAGACTCGTCAAGCAAATTAGTGGAGGTTGGACTAGGCAGGACTCGACTTGGCTTGGCTCAGTTCTCTTTGAATACATGCCTGCTCTGACTTGTGCATAAAACAGGCCTATTTACTTATAACTTTTGAACATTCCCTTTGTCCACATATAATTGATACATTTAACAAGTAACATAGTTTTATGAATTTGTCAAAAGTGTATTTAAAAATTTGAAGAAATAAAAATGACCAAAGGTACCCTAGTGATCATTGCTTGATTTTCTGTCTTTTGTGAAAATAAGAGGGCAATTGTGGTAAATCAATTAATTTTGCAATGATTGAGTAGTCCCAAAATAGAAGAATTATTTTTGGATAGGCAAAAAAGTAAGGTGGGTCTATTATTTGTGAACGAAGGGAGTAGCATTTAATTCCAGTGATTCATTACCATATGGTGAGTGCTATGGTTGTAGTTATTGTAATTCGTGGCAAATAACTTACGGTGTGTTCTTACATTTTTTTTTTTTTAACTTTTTCTTTTATTTCCATTTTGATGCTTCGCATAGGCCCAACTGATGCAAATGACAATGATGACACCGCCAAGTATTAATGAGGAGCTGCGTTACCTGAACAAGGAAGACCGGTTGCTTCGTTGGATTCTAGTTAAAAACCGTGGTTTGAAGTATGGGTTCGACTATTTGGCTGAAGATGATGAAAAACGTGTCTCAAACATGTTACGGAGCAGCATGTCTGAGGAGGCGGAGGACGAGGATGACGATGAAGATAATGATGAAATGGAACAAGGCGATCATAAAGAGTGAAAGTGGCAGTGTATGCTAGTATCTCTTACAAGATGCTGAAGGAAACTATTATTTTTTTCCCCGGTTGCTTGGCACTTTGGTAAATGGGTGAAGAATGTAGGTTTCAAACCAAAAAACTTCATATCCAATGCAGCAAAATTGCATCCATATTAATGTTATGGAATGTACTGTCTTCTAGGCATTGAAAGTTTTAAATCAAGTGTTTTGAAGAGTAGGCAACTCATTCTTCTTGAAATTTTACATGATCTGGGTATCTGAATGCTGTACCAAAACTTGTGCCTATTGGAATAGTAAATCATTTTAAAAATATAGTAATTTTGTATAAAAATATAATTTCCTTTTTACAATATAATAATAATATTATATTCAATTTTTTTTAAAAGAAACATATTATATCTATCCTTTCTTATTAAAAAAATTGTAATATGTTGAATGTAAAATTTATTTCAATTGAAATTATTAAAATTAATATCATTATTATATTGTATAAAGAAAGTTGTTATATTTTAATACAAAATTATCATATTTATTAAAATAGATTATTTTTTTTGTAAGTACAAATTTTATATATAGAATGAAACCATCTGAATGAGCCAGTTAAAAGCTCATGTTATGTCAAGAATTGATGATGGTACAAGTCATGATAAATAATTTTAAGTGCAAAGTATTGTGAAAATTTATTGCAATCACATGAACTTAGTACCTCACGAACCATTAGGTCCAAAATTCAATTCTCATGAGAAACAATTTCTTAGGTCACACATCATAATATTAAAGCTAGTGATCTATCATAATCCGTATAGAGAAACTTCCAAGGATGCAGTGCATGAATAGCATGAGATTAGTCAGGCATGTGCAAGAAGACCCGAAACCCGATGATATAAAAAAAAAATGTGAAGAATTATTATGCTGAATAAAAGTACACTTGCCTATCTATTATCAATGTAAAGGCATCCTTAAACGTTTGTCTTGGAAAATAACCAGGTTTCATTTCACGTAATGAATCACGTTAACTCATCGGGATGCTTCATGAAATTTTTTGCTTCATCATGTTACACAACATCTAATAATGGGGGCTTTAATACCCAGAACCATGTAGCCATAAGACACAAAAGGGGGAAATTTTTGACAAAACGAAACATGGTATACACTATCCAGCAACATCATCGCCAGCTGTCCTCCAAACAAACGAAAAAGTTCAAAATGGAAACAGGGGCAAAATAAGATGATTTCAAGTTCAACAACTGCTTCCGAAATTGACAGCTGCATGCAGCATGCAAGTCTTCGGTAGCCGAAGGTGGAGCCTACCAGTGATATTGCGAAGAATTTGGTTATTCTTCACCTGAGCAATCTGGACAAGAAGAACATGACAGATTTAATGAAATGCAAACACCCTGTATGTAAATCAACGGAAAGAACGAGTTGTTTAATTGCTTCTAAGTTCAATCAATTATATAAGCAACTATGTAATTGCATCATTTAAGTTGGGCCAGAATGATATCGGTCATGACAACTTAATTAAACAGAAATAGAAAAAGAAAGCAACAAATAATCACAGGTTTCGCCCCTTAAGGTACGATTTTCTTTAATATAATTACCTATCAAAAAAATAATAATCACAAGGATGGATGAGATAACCGAAGGAGGACTTGATTTGCATAATGTAACAAGCTCCCAAAAAAAGAGGGAATCTGAAAACTAGCTCATTCCAAAGGAGTTTGTGGTAAATTGTGACTTACATGGTTTCTGCGATGGACGGCCTTTTAGCAGTTGTGTTTCCACCCCCCTAATCTCGTTCCAGGGTCATAATTTGTAAAGAGGCAAAACTCATTACCGAGTTTGCTAGAATGCTGAGGCCGAAAACCACATGGATGCACACTTAGGAGCTCAGCTGCCCTGTCCTTTTGCACGTCACCTAGTTTGACAGAAAGAAAAAAAATACAAAGCTACAATTATATAGGCGTTCAGACAATCGTAGATATATCATATTCACAAGTAGAAGACAGAATAATATAAAATAAAAATCTTTCAATCGTACATGCGACATGTGACATGAAGTTGATAAAAGTTTATCAGGGCTTATAGAAGAGTGTTTGAGGAGAAGTTATTTACCTGTGAGTAGAAGCAAATAGGACTTTCCTGGCCGCATAAGAAAAGAAACAGTTTGAGTAACCTTCTCCAAACATTCTTGACTCTGCCCCAAAAAATAATTAAAAAAAAAAAAAAAGAAATCAAGAGAAACATTAGATTAGCAAAAAACCAAAAATAAAATCTACAAATCCCTTTCCAAGATAAACAGGTTAACTACAGCAAGCCCTTCGTAACTTATATGGGGAAAAAAATGAAATTTAACAACCTTATTAGGTGATAAATCAGTCATTAAAGGAATGAAATTGTATGTATATTCACTACTACACTCACCAGGTAAGGAGGATCTGCGATTATAATTTGATACACGTTCTTTAATGATGATGGAAGAGATTCTGGTTGATTGTAGTCATAGAATGTGAACTCACCACCGTATTGTTCAAAACGTTTGTCGTATTCGAGAAGTTGGACTGGTAAATCAGGTTCAATTTTCTGAAATTTAGGAAAGAAAAATTAAGGATCAAATATCATGTGCAAGAAAAAAATATAAGAACAATTTTACAAAATTAAACGGCAACAACCTTGTTACTGACATTTGTAAACCTTCTATCGAACACAAGAAGTTGAAAATCTAAAATGCAATCACAATTGAACTCAATAGCAACTCATTCTCATTGCTTAAACTAATTCTTATCACCCTCTTTAGTTTTTAGCTCTACGCGCTCTTCCATCATACTCAAAATATTGATAAAAATATTGGGGAAAAAGAGAACACAAGATTAAATTAACAATTAAGCAAACCAGTCCTCATCAAATAATTATTCCCAGTCAACTTAAATTCATAAACATGCTCTATAAATTTTCTGAAAAAAAGACAACAAAAAATAGAGTTTCTTGTTGTAGTTCAAAATTTAGACACTCAATAATCCAAGCCTCGCAAGTTCTAAGCATAGTAACCAGGAAACTCTCTAATCAGTGATGCATGTTTCCCCAGAAACATGTTTTCCAAATTGGAACTCTTTGTTTCCAAAACTTGTATAGGAAACTCACATATACTTATCATAGTTAACTAATTTACAAGTATAGTCGTATACTATTATGTATTTGATTATTTTAACATTTGAGCCTCCCCAGTTTCCTGGTAATGCTATGTATTTATCGTTTCTGTACTGGACCCTCTTCGTTTTCAAAAATCTGCAACTATGCCTTGAGAGGCTGTACAAAATACGCACCCAAGGAAAGAAAATTGAGCAAAAAGACCTAAACATAAATAAATAACAAAAACCAAAACACCAAGAAGCAGAAGAGCATTTAGATTATATGTATACATACATACATACATATACTGCTTTTAAGGAATTTCAGGAAAAAAAAATGGATGCAAGTTTTTTTGCCGAAGTATTTAAAATAAATAAATAATTCAATCTTAAAAATAGGAAATCAAATCTAATGCAACTTTTAAGCAAAAAAAATACAGAAAAATTATACTAACAGTGGCAACTAAACAAGACCATAGCGCTATATATATATATACCTTGAGATATGCGTAGAGAGTGGGGCAAGCGATGCAAGCCACAGAAGGAGCTTCTTCTTCTCTCTCTACAATGTGGAGGAGAGAGATAATCTCTGCGGCCAGAGTCTCGGCGGTGTCTCGGTCGTACCAGAACTGGCTCAGCCTCCAGTCCTCCGACACCAGCGCCACCTCCTCCGCCGCCGCCGATCCTCCCACGTCCACGTCACCGGTCTGTTCGGCGAGGAACTCCTTCAAGGCTTCGAGAGCTTGAGCGCTCAGCATCGGTGGACCTTCGTCTGGTTCTTCCTCGCCGTCGCCGGAGAATGCGGCGGCGGCGGCGGCGGGGTGGAAGTGCCACCGAATATGACAATTTACATCAACAACCTCAACGAGAAGATCAAGCTCGACGGTTCTCTCTCTCTCTCTCTCTATACACACACATATGTATATATGCCCCAGCCCTAGGTTCCTTATATATTATATATGTATGTATGTATATAGATAGATATATATAATATATTAGTCCCTTCCCACTAGTATATCTATTGTCCGTTTAGCCCTAAGTTCTTGCATTTTTGATATAATATTAGGACATTCCCACCGGTATATCTATCATCATGCCCTAGTTTTAGTCCCTATGACTCTTATTCTAAATTAGAGGCTGGAATATAGGGAATGTACACCCAAATCCCCCCAAACTTGAAAAGATTAGTCTTTTCCGTCTACAAATAATATATGCCCTTAGTTCTGGGAAAATATCAGAAAGTAAATTACAAGTCTGGAATAAGATATAAATTATCAAATCTCTACCCATATAAGTTTTTTTTCTTGTTGCTAATAAATGAGGGGGGCATTAGTTGTAATTTATTTAATTTTGTGACGATTGAACCTATCTTAAATAGAAATGTGCAATAATTTTTGGACATACCAACTCAGAGGCTGCACCAATTATTTTGTGGATGGAGAGCGTATTGGGTATCAAAAGTCTCCTAGTTCAAGGGAACACTATAGTGGAGCTTCTATATTTAGGGATTAAATAGTATTAGATACACTATTGGGAGTCAATATAGAGACCTAGAACTTATATGGGCACTCACAACTTGTTAGCTATTTTTTGGCCCCTAAATTTTAATCCATACAGCTCAAACTTTAAATTAGAGGCTGAGATATGGGGATGCTCACACGGCCACACCACACCTCCTAAACTTAAAAATAAAATTGAAGATGAATAGACTTCTTGTTCAAGGGATCACTTTAGCCTACGTTTAGTCTCCTAGTTGAAGGGGATCACTGTAGTCAACTTCTATTTTTTAATGGATGGTATAATAGTAGATAGCCTAATGGGAGCGTTCCATTGAGTCTAATCTCTAATATTTACTATCGAGGATCATTTAGGAGCACTTGGGTGATGCCCTTATAAAAATGTAATTGTTATATATTGCAGAGCTGAAGAAGTCATTGAAGGCGGTGTTCTCACAGTTTGGGAAGATAATGGACGTGTTAGCATTCAAGACGCTGAAACACAAGGGGCAAGCTTGGGTTGTGTTTGAGGAGGTTTCTTCTGCTACCAATGCTCTCCGTCAGATGCAAGGCTTCCCTTTCTATGACAAGCCCATGGTATTGTTCTTTATTTTTTATATATTTGTGGCAGTTTTATTTGATTTTGTATGGAGTTGCTGTAATTATAATGTGTTGGTTGGGGTGAGCACGTTATATGTAGATAACGCATTTTCCGATACGGGCAATATATGCCATTGTGTTGTTTTATGTAAAATCAGAGTATTCTTTATTATTGTGTTGCCCTAAGAGTGTAGTATCTATATGTCTGAAGTGAAAGTTTTTTTTTGGGACACGTCCATAAAGTTATTTACATCTGTGTCGCGACCACACCGTCAGTGCTTCCAAGACCACATATGGATGGATTTTAAAAGCCTTGCTACGATGGCAGTGATTCAAGAAAAAGCATATATTAATTTTATTGTGGCATGCGGAACAAGTGATTTTAAAAATTTATGTTTCTTCTTCTGATTTGAAGCTTTTATCCCCCCTGTGTTCGCTTTTTATTTCCTTTCAGTTTTTCTGGCGTATTTTTTACGTCTACCCCTATCATTACCATTTGCATGTGAATTACTGCTGATTTATTTTGTAGTGTTTTAAATGGAGAAATGGCATTGCAGTTGAGAAAACTTGTAAATGTCTTAGTGTTGTGATTCTGCTTTGCATTGTTGATATTATTTTTTGTTTGAACCTTTTTTTATGATTGGAACATTTACCTATGAACTTATTGAGCAGAGGATACAGTACGCGAAAACAAAATCAGATATAATAGCCAAGGCTGATGGAACTTTTGTTCCTAGAGAAAAGAAGAGGAGGCACGATGAGAAAGGTAAGGCTTCTTTTTTTGATCCGTTATGTGTTACGCGGATTAAGATGCAAATAACTTGGAAAGTATTATGCTGGATGCATGTTTACCTGGAATTTTTCTACCTTTTGTCATACCATTGTCCAACTGTCTGAATACTTAATTCACTTGTTAAAAGAGATGTTTGGTTGATAGATGACCACAAGCATCTTTATTGTTTGAATTGTGCACTTTATTGATTAGCATGTAAAATGGTTTACTGTGCCATTTGCAACCCCGAAAAAAATGACAATGAAATGGAGATAGGATTATGTTGAATTAAGAGTTGTTCCTCGGTAGATTGACTAAAATCTAGTCTAGTAAAGAAAAATGTTTTCCCTGTCGCGCTTATTGATGAAATTTAAGCTGCAATAAACACTACCTTTTAAAAGGACTATCATGTTTCTCTCTTTTTCATTGATGAGTGTACTTTACTTTCTTACATAGGAGCACAAAGTACCCATAATTTTCAATGAGAACAAACAAAGAATATATTTATATGGTAAATTAACATCAATTCCACATTTGGTCGTAGTTAGTTTGCCCTTGGACATATATAGCCAATTTCAGCTTAGTTAGGAGTGTCTTCAAGATGTGCTGAAATGAATCTCTAATCTTCGAGGAAATAGGAGGAAATAACCTTGTGATTTGTACTCTTTTTCAGTCTTATAGTTTGTTTGGTCCTCTTCCTCATCTTGTGCACAATTTCCTTTATATAACAGGGAAGAAGAGGAAAGACCAATATGATGCTAACCAAGCTGCAATGGGTCTTAATCCTTCTTATGCCGGTGCTTATGGTGCCAATCCTCAGGTAACCTTGTTTGTTTTTTCATTTCTGAAAATAACTATTGCATTTCTATATGAGCTTTTCTTAATGATCAAAATTTCCCCCTGACCCCTCTAAAAGTAAAAAATTGAACACCCCACCTCAACTACAATAGTACAAAGTACTTGCAACATTGTTATGTGCATTATTTCATACCAAAAAATAGAAGGTAAGGCATTATTATACGGACTGATTTTGGTGTCATGTGATGTAAAATTACAGTTGTTTGTAAAGTGTATATCACAGGACATGATTATTGACTCGAAATACTGTGGAATACAAGATCAATTTGGAACCCAAGATCCATTTTGTCGAAGAATTTACGAAATTTAGTCTTTGGACTTTTTAAACTCTATACGGCGATAGACTTAGGCCTAGTTTGGGAATGCTGGTGCTTTTCAAAATCCGCTTCTCAAAGTTGCTTTTAAAAGTTGATTTTAAAAGGGAGTACTATCATAGTGTTTGGTAATAAATATTTAAAAGTTGCTTTAATAAATAGTGTGTGTGGTAAATTCCTGCTTTTTATTGTGAAAAGGCAAAAGTAGGTATGTATTGGGAATGAGTAAAATGTAATTTAGATTATTTTAGTAATTAATGATAAAAAAAAGAGAAACAACTTTTAAAGCAACCCTTAAAAAGCAATAGTAGATTCTAAAAGCAGGTGATTTGATATTTTAGCAAATGCCATTAGCTACAATTTCCTAGGAAAAAAACAGAAGCAACTTAGAAACAATAATCCCAAACTGTCCCTTAGTCATTCACACCATGATATATGATTTGGTAAGGGGCTATCCTCATACTAAAACAAAGTAAAAGTAAGGATGGAAGTTCTAGAATCCAGATAGCTCAAAGACATGGAGATGTATAGAGGTTACTTAATCTGTACATTCCGTAATTGGGGCGATTAATAGAAGAAATTTCCTTCTTTGGTAATCATTGTATCAAGTTATCAACATAGGTTATGCTGAGATTAAGAACAATATTGCAGCCTAATAATTCCTCTATCATATATCCCATGCTTGATAGGGGACGCATAAGAAATTTCCGCACTTCCTTTTCAATGTTCTTATCTTTGAACATGTATGTAAGTCTATTATGTTGAAGTAGGTACATGCAAATACAATCTCGCAACTCAAATTCCAATGTAAAACTGTTTCTCCACTTAATGGTTTGAAGGAATTTAAGCTAGAATATCATGATTTTGGTGGTACTGAATGTACAATGACTCCAGAAACAATCATTTTTCCCTTGAAGATACATTTTTTGGATAGAATTCAACTCATCTCTTATTAACACAGTTGTCACAGATACCATACGTTGGTGGTGTACCCCTTCCTGAAGCTCCAGCTCCGCCACATCATATACTGTTTGTTCAGAATCTACATCATCAGACGACTCACATGTTGCTGCATATGTTCTTCTCCCAACACCCAGGTTTTAAGGAAGTTAGAATGGTGGAAGCTAAACCGGGCATTGCTTTTGTGGAATATGAGAACGAGATGCAATCTTCACAAGCAATGCATGCACTCCAAGGTTTCAAGATTAGTCCAGAGAACGCCATGCTGATTACCTATGCAAAGAAATAGATAGGCATCTTCTTAATTCCATCGTTCTTCATTTAGACAGAGGCTGGTGCTGTTGTTGAGAATTAGGGACTCAAGTGTTAGTTTGCTTAGAAGCTTCTTGTATGTGGCTATGTTATGTGTTTCCCATTTTTCTTGAACTTAAACTAAAATCAATGAAGTTTTCATTTAAGGCTCCGTAACGTCTGGAAAGTACTCTCTCCGTGTCTCTGTAGGAATTATTGAATGCACTGATACAGCAGGTGGCATTGAAATGGTACTCATGGTTATGATCATCTTTATCCTCAACAAAAGTTGTTTCCAAATCAATGCATCAGTGGCTTCCTACATATATAGAGTGCGTATAAAATCAGATTATGGTAACATGGCTCTTCTTTTTTGTCATGAATCCTGATTGAGTCTCTGACATCACACATATATGGTATTTCGGTATTGGTAGCTTCTTTTCAGAATCTCATTGCGAGAGTCAAAACTTAGTTCTCTTATCCAGTCTTCTTCAATACATTGGTGTATGAAGTTGTGGAAATTATGTACCATCCTCTCACATAATGAGTTATTCATTTCGATTGCTTGTGTTAACATTGTCAGTTTAGACACGAAACTTCAAAACATCCATCCCCAATATATTAAATTTATCGGAGTTCATGAAGTTCTATTTTTAATCGGAGAGAACCACAATAAGAAAATAAATTTGGAACATGGAAGCAAACAATGATCATTTTCCTCGAATCGACGGAAACAGTTATTAAGTAAAAACAAAGAAAGCGACCATCATCCTCCGGGGTGCATGATATTGTAAGCAGAATACATTATCCTTGTACATTGCTCTGGCCAAAAGGCCAAGAATGGTAGCATATCATTCTCGCTGAAAACCATACAAGCCAACTTGGATACTATTTTCTGGGATGGACATGCTAATGATAGACGAGGTTTAGAGAAAAACAAAGCCTGGATAACAGAAAATTGTATAAGCTGATTGGGTACAATGCTAAATGCATCCCCAAGGCCGGTCACTTATCTCTTGTAATTGAAATTTACTCGAACGATATAGCGCATCCTGATCTGATCCACATTGTAAACTATGTACTCATTGTACAACAAAGCACCCTGAAATATCATTCCCATGCAATATTTTTAGAGATACAAAACCAAAAATAAATTGTACCCAAACAATATCTTTCACCAAAAATTACATTTGGAACTTGGTCGAAAACGAGTCATTGCTATTGTGTTTCTTAGATCTAACTCCGATTTCAACACCCAATTCCGTTTTTGGTTCCCCAGAAAGTGAAGCTTTCAAGCCAGTAGTTTCCAACATATAATAAATTTGCCATTTCAAGAGTGAGTCCAATGTTCAAGAAGTGATATATGGACTAGTCAAAGTGAAAAACTGAAAAAAACACCCTTCTGAAATAAATCCTAAATTTGACACTCCCATTAAAAATAAAATAAAATAACAAAATAATTTCACCAAAATGTGGTTTGAAATAGAAGTCAGTGTTGAAAAAGGTATACTTCCTTACCCAAGACAAAATGCAAAATCTACTTTTTATAGCACTTTTACCTTTTTGCCTTTTTGCTCCTTTGGCTTCCCGAGGGGGACAACAGTACCATCATCAAGCACCCGAGCTTTAGAAAGATCTGGAGCAGTTGCACCGACTCCTTTTGTGCTGCAAAAGATAATTTCAACCATCAACTTCATCCACTTCAGCTACACAGCCAAATATTAAACGAAAAGTACATTTACAACAAGATTGGACACTCAAGGGTAAAGAAGCAATAAACTCAAAAGTACTTAATATCTCAATTCCAACAAGAAATTACTAAAGCAAATTCATTGTACCCACCCCTTCTGACAACAATGATGAAAATATGAATTATGATCCAGAGGATAAAACGGAGGGCAAAAAAGAGGTTAAAATCGGACAAGAAAGAACCTTAGCTTTCCTTCAGGCAACTTGTCAGCATCATACTTGGCTGTTAGCAGTTCAGCCATGTCTCCAAGTGCAACCTAAGACATTCAACACTTTGAGAAACACACACAAGCTAAAAGAAAGAAGGGAATCAACTCTTGACAACAATCCTAAGTCCTAACTGCAGCATCTCGTTTACAATATTTTGTTCAAAGTTCAAGTTATGTTTGGCAAAAAAGAAAATGATTCTCGTCTTGTAGGTTGTCTTACTTTGCTCATTCAGTTTTGCTATACCAAGTAACAGAGTGAAATAGAGCAAAGACAACCTCGCATAAGAGTAGCACGCCAGCAGCACACGATGGAGATGAACAGCAATAGTTTGCACTTTTGGAGAACATATCAGCAAAATATACACCCTTTCCAAACATATAACCTGTTACAGGCGCTTCTGGTGGAGCAATCCGCAGACCTGGTTAGTAAGATCAGCACCTTGTAGTGAGATATAACTTGTATCGACAATGCATATGCATGTATTAGTTTAATTCTAATTTTCTCGTCCGACTCTACTTCCATCTCACTTCAGCTCTCACTTTAAAATTATATTGTTGAAAGTCCTTGTCCTTTTCAAACCATGGCAAATGTGGCAATTTCTTAATCATTGACTTTCTTAGAGTGATGTGCGCCTGGGTTCTTACAGAATTTTCAAAAGGGTCACCATTGTTACTGGTACGGAAAGCGAAGGGTTTGATTATCAATAGAAAAGTCGAGGCCAGCAGAAATGCATTTTATCACTATATGCTTCGAGGAAGACTAACCCTGAGATAGAATTCCAGTCCAGTTTGTGAGACGAGAACCATGCCACAGAAGCATTCTATTTTTTGCTTTGGAAAACTGCAAAATAATAAAACAAAAATTTTGGACTAAACCACATGAGTAGTTGCTCGTATAGGCTAAGAAGGAATGTGGAAAATTAGAAAACGCAGAAGAAATTTGCGGGGGAAGAATGATACATATAGACAGTATCCGTTTACCTTTTCAAACCTTTCGATTTCACCCTCTCTTGACACCCTTAGTATCTGGACAATATCTACAGAATAATTTGAATGTGTCTTTGCATGAGTATTCTTCGTATAGGTTGCGATCTGTGAAGAGACCCCCAGAAAAAGAAACCATTCAGTAGCCAAACTAAGACTACGTCAAGAAAATGATTTATATAAGCAAGTGTACCATTGAGAACTCTTCCGAATCAGGTTCAAGTGGCATAAGTTCACAATGAAGGCGTTGGTAATGAGAGTACATGGGATCTTCCTGCCATATTTTCCATAGAATGTTAAGCAAATGAAATAAAGAAAAAAGAAAAGCCTTAGTTACTCAAGTAAATCTTAATTCAAAGATGCTAGTTCGTGCAGATGAACAAGAACAAATGTGTATCAAATACTTCTATTCAAAGTTCAAACAAAGGTCAAAAGAACAAAGACCGTGAAAGCAAAGTACCTGCATCTGAATGTCATCCGTCAACAATTTTGTGGCAACCTCGATTTCGCCTAGGGCTTCAACCTTCAATCATCCACAAATCCATATTAAAAATCAAGACAACTAAATATCCTGAAAAGGATATTTTCATTTGGTTCAAGATTAAACCACATGTATGGACAACTGAGTTAAGAAACTTACCATTTCCAACTTGGTCTTTAACTTTTGAGGAGTGTCAATGACGAACTCACCTGCCATGATATTATTATTGTGTTTTTTAGAAGCTTTTTGTTTTACATGCAGATGAAAGAGAGAGACTAGATGGAGAAAAGTATAGAATAAGGAACTCACACATTTTCTTAAATCCAAAATCATGAGGAATCATACTGTAAAACTCGCTGCAAAATTAAGAAGGGGTTCAAAAAGAGTGAAACTCAAAAGGTAATTCCTCCATGGCTTTCAGCATAAGATCCATACATATTTCAATGCAAATAATATCACAGTGTTAAAGTGATACCCAGAAAGTATGACACAAACACTGAAGCATCATTTCAGCTGAATAGATAAATCGTCCTATAAATTTTACTCACCCACTTAATTGTTCGAGATTCTTCCTATCGGATTTCCCAATAACATCGGCAATCCTTTTCAACACATCATAACCCTGAAATAGTACATACTCACATGAGATAAAAAGTGCTCAGATCTTTATAAATACAGACGAGAATAGACAGTAGAGAGAGAGAGAGAGAATTACCAAATAAAATCTTATTATCAGTTCATACCATCAAATCAGAATGTGCAAGCATCATTCAAATAGAGTAAAAGCAAACTAGAATACTTGCCTTTAAAATTGTGGATTTGCTGAGCTTGCCAAGTGGCAACTTTTCGGCATTATACCCTATAATGGGACATAAATTGACATTATTTTCTAACTCATAGCAAAACAAAAAGGTTAGAGCAAGCAAATATGTTAATACATCATTTAGAGATTGCACAGACAATTCAACAATATTTTCGCAAGCACCATCATCAGATGTTTGGTGATTAAAGTTTAGAAAGCTCAATAGTGAAATAAGCTTGCGATTCTTTGTAAATATTAATACAACTTCAATGGATAATAGAATAGCCTACCAATCTCCATCATTTGTTGCTTCATCATGCTGACGTTGCAAATAAGAGAGATGAATTTTGCAATGCGTGGTTCAAGTTTTGTTTCTCGAATCTGCACTGCCGTTGAAGAGTTCTTTGTTCCTTGTGCCTGAAATATAGCATGGCATCAATAGAGTTCAGACTACTATTACAGAGTACAGAATAGACATATATAGCCACATAACAATTGTAAGAAAAACCACTTGCAAAATATATAATTGATGTTCTTTCATTCTTTCTTGTTTAAGAGGAAACAGGTACAAGATCAAACAGAATTCAAAAGCCCTTCAACGAGAAGTTGATGGGTAAAACTAAGAAATGTCTTATAGCACCAGAAGAACTTACAGTTGATTCTTCTTCTTTGTTGGTGTAATCCATTTCCAACCAAGTGTAGCTCTTGGCATGACTAATGAACTTTTTACGGTTGGACCAATGATTTCTTGTTTTCGCTAAGAATTTCTGCTCAAATTCTTGGATAGCACTATCTCGCGAAGTGTAAGGGCCTTCTATTTTATCTTGCCCCTTTACACCAACTCTACCCCATCTATTGTAGACCATGAATCTACCACCATCGTCAGATTCTGAAAAAAAGGATATATGTAAATAAATAAATGAGAAGGTCTAAAGACATTAAGAGTAACACAGAAACAATAAACTAGTGTTAACCACTGTAGAGAACACAGATGGTGTAACTAAAGATGTCATATAATATTTTGTATATTTTTAAATAAAAGCAATTAGCATTCCTTTATTCAAATGAAAATGATGGAATATCTCAAGGCAAAGAAAAGGTTAAACCACCTAGAACTTGAATGACATAGAACTTGTTGTTGTTATCCCCAACATTCGTCTGGTTCAGCATAGCATCATAAATTTCATCACCCTGCATGCAGCAAAAAGACTAGTCAAGCTAAAGCGAAAAAATGTGGATCGCGGGAAAGACGACATGGTGCAACCAACCTGCTGCAATACATGGAACTCTTTTTTTACATGATCCGGGAGCCATTGATCTAATACAGCAGCACCCTGTTTGGTTGCAGTGACCATGTTCTCCTTCTTTTTTGTTACTTCTTCTTCTTTGGCTTCTGAAATAAAACAAAAAATGTTATCTAAAGCAAAGATATGTGCATATGTCACAAGTTGAAAATATCTTCTGAGTGGTTGAAACTATTAAAAAGCGGTTTCAGGGTAAAGTTCTAGTTTAGATAGCAAATAAGTATGCGGTCAGATACTTTGGGGAGATCTTCCTTGAAAATAGGATTTTTAACGCATCAGTTTCGATACATTATAGCTAACACGTGAAGCAATAACCTGCAAAACTAAATGAACATTTATACCTTCATTGACATTATCAGAATCATTTTGAGAACCGGCACAAAGCCTTTCGAGAAGTTCTTTCTTCGAGCCGCTTGTAGAAAGTCCAAGACGAGCAGCTTCATCGCGTAAATGTTGAACGCCCATCTCCCGAAACTTATCCATGGCCTTGATCTTCTCAGACCTGTTTGTATCCCCATTCTCATCTTTTCTCTCCCTTTTCTTTCCAACCGAATCATTAACCGAATCAATTGGTTTCTTGCTTTCTTCTTGAATAGCGGATTCGAGCCTTCGAACCTGAAAATAAGTCAATCAGAAAGGGAAATATATTTTGAGTAGGGATTTGGAGTTAATAACTAGGGTAAGGGCACTCCCACCCGAATAACTTTTTTCAACCCCTACATTCCAATTACTATATCTCATGCTATACAATAGAAATTAGACATAAAGAACGTAAATACTAGAACCCTTAAAAACAATAGTTCTCCACTTCATGACTAGCACCACAGCAAACCCCCAAGCTTTCAGGGTTTAGATAATATTTAGATACCCTGGTGGGAGATTTCTAGGGTTCAATCCTAAAATTTAGGGTAGAAACTCATTAAGGGCACCCACCACATATTACCTATTTCAATTCCTTTAAGTTTTAATCCAAACCTCTTAAACTGTAAGACAGAGGCTGACATATGAAAATGACACGTCACACTCCTTAAGCATGAACATCATTTCCCTTGTTTAAAAGATGGGTAAAATGCAAAAAACAACCAAGTGCTATATGCCATTTGTGAATATAAACTATAAACTTCTATTTTTTTGCAATTGACCAACATGTTCTATACAACTTCTCTATTTAACCACCACAAGCTATTTATTTTGTTCAATTGACAAGCCATTCAGCATATTTCGTTAAAAAAATTCTCTAATTTACTCACCTGATTTCAATCATGTTTTGAATCGAAATCAACAAGCAAGGTTACCTGTACTTAAAAATTGTCTATTCCAAGCATTTATTTATTTATTTATTTTTGACGAGCTTGATCTGTATTTTGTGAGTTTTAAATGATCATCAACTTGAAAAATCTGTTAATATCAAATGGCAACACTTTTTGGCAAGTTATTTATTGGGAATTGACTAATAAAGTCAATGTGGAAAAATTTGTTAATATCAAATGACAAGACTTTATTGGGAATTGACAAATATAGTCAGTGTGGAAAATTTTAATAGTACATGATCATGAATTTGCAATAATTTAAAATTCTATGTTGAATATTTGAAAATGAACAATTGTTACGAGGTGGTTTATTGTATTTGAAGAGATGAGTGGAACAAAACACCTAATCTAGTCCATCTTAGGAGATTGAATCGTGTTTGTCTACATTTTAATAGCTAAACTTTAGAGTAGGTACTAAATTAGAGTTGCTGATTTGGAGTATGCGTAGTGTACCAGAGTGGACTTGGTGCCGGCGGTGCTGAGGCCTCGTTGGGCGAGCTCCGATCGAAGCTCTTCCACCTTCAGTTTGTTCGACATCTTTCTGTTATCGGCGAGATGGGAGAGAGAGAGAGAGAGAGAGATACTGAGAGAGAGCGCGGGAAGGGGGGTTTAATAGAGATGGTAGAGAGAGAGAGAGAGAGATTCGAGGGAGTACTCAGGAAGATGAAAGTGCCCGTTCACTTCAGTGCTCTGCACGGTTCGGTTTTGACCGCGGTTTCTCTAATTTTATTTTTAAAAATCCCACTTGCTAAACATACACGTATTAAAAATTATTATTAATCACAACCATCCTTCTAAAAAAAATGTACTATGAATTATTACAAACAATTATATATCGTATAATAAAATAAATTATTTTGTCTAATGGGGTTGCATTAATAGTCATCGCTAATTTATTTATTTTTTGTTCGTAACGATAATGGA
>MKEJ01052861.1:0-16405 GCA_001753735.1 Embelia ribes | reverse complement strand
GTATCAAATTTAAGCTTTTTTGCTCCAAAAAGAAGAGTAAGATAATAATATTTTGGATGGAGAGAGTTTTGATAAGAGAAGTTCGCTAGCTATATTTGATGAGTAAGAAAGGGATTAGACAGAATAGAGAGTGAGATAGAGAGCTGGTTGGAGCTATTTTTTGTAGATTGACTCGGTAAAATAGCTAAAATGTGTTATTTGTTGAGCCCATTGGAGATGCTCTTAATAATATAAGTATACAAGAGCTGACAATTTTCAGATACGTACTATCGGAAAAGATTTAAATACAAAAAAAAAAATTGGTATGTACTAGAACCGCCCTATAAAATCATATTGAAAATTTAATACCACTTTATAATTTTTTAACCAATTTTAATCAATGGTTCATAATACTAGAAAATGCTACAGTGCCAAAAGGTGATATTCTTGTGTCAATACAAGAAAATCACTAAAAACCACTTAACAAAACCATGAGGAAAAACTAAAACCACATGTTCAATTTTTAAACCAATTTAATCTACTGTCAATGTTAAGCTTATCAAAATTGTATAACCATATATTTTTAATAAAAATATAATGTAGCCGACAATTTTGATACAAGGGTTTGTGAGTTGTTTGTCCTCACATTAAAAAAAATATATTATATTAATACAAGGGTTCATAATGTTTTTATTTAAAATGTATGGTTATAATGAATCTTTGTATTAATATAATAATTTTTTTTAAATGAAAGTTGGCTCTCATACAATGTAGAATAATTTACCACAATATACTAATTTTAGAAATTATTTACCAGAATAGATCATTTTAAAAATTATTACTAGAATAGGTCATTTTTTACATTAGGTGAACGGAAATGGATGGACTACTTTTAATTGACTAAAAACCCTAAAAATTCAAGAATTATTTTGGACTATGCGCAGGCTATGCACATTGTGTATTATGATTGGTTCAGGTACAAATTTTTTATTGGTCAATATTATCCAACAAAAAAGGCAACGTCATTTATCTTTTCTTGTTTTCTCATTCATGAGCAGAAATATGTTTATATGTGATAATTTAATTTCTAGTGATTATAAAAACTTAGTCTTATTTCAGTTATTTGCGGGCAAGTGTAAATTATCCCTTAATAAATTTTTAGTTAGAACTGATATATTTGGATCATGTGTTAATGTATTTGTCATTTGTTTAATTAATTGATTATTTTTTATAAACAATAATTAATTGATTTAAAACGGAACAATTTATAAAGAAATAAAATATAAGAGCATCTTAGTCAATTCAAACTAATTCAACTTTATTAATTTGGTGTTAAAAATAATCAATTTTAATAAATAATTTTAAAAGTGAACAATTTTGATAGATAATTTTTTAAAGTAACCTATTTTATTAAAGAATAAAAAAATTATACATATATGCATATAAAAAATTTCTATACTAGATTAATAATATTTTAATTAATGAATAATTTTTTCTTAAATAATAATGTACGTATCTTCAAATTTGATGTATGTATAAAATTATTGTTCTTTATTAAAATCGGTACGTTTTGTATACGTGTCATCATCTCCTGCAATTCTGATGATCAGTCGGTCCCAACTCCCTCTCTCTCTCTCTCTCTCTCTCTCTCTCTCTCCCTCTCTCAAGTCTGCCCTGCCCGATTGAATTGAATTTTACCTCTATTTAGTATGATAGCTTCGGGAATCGAATTATGTACGCAAATTTATAAAATTAATTTCCCCTCTCCGCTAAAACCCAAGTCCACTTCTTATTTTATACTCACAAATTGTCATTTCCTCTTCTTCTTTCTCTCTCTCTCTCTCTCTTTTTTTTTTTTTTTTTTTTTTTTTTTTTTTTTTTTTTTTTTTTTTGTGTGTGTAATTTGTTCGGTGAGTTGAATATCTTTATTAAGTGAAATTGAAAATTTCGCTAAAACCCAACTCTAGTTCTTTTTTTTAGGTCCAATTTGTTATTCTCCTACTCAAAATTTATAGCTTTACCCGGTGAAATTGCGAATTTTGGTCACTTTAAATTCAAGCGACTTTAATTTGAAGTGCCTTTCGGTAGAGAATCGAATGATTGGGATGGTGGGCAAAAACTTGCTATCTTTTCTATCCAATTTATGTTTTCAACTTTTGATTAGAATATAAAGAGTAGTGGGTATCTACTTTTTCCCCCTTTTGATGATGTGGATACTTAGTTTTTTTGCGAAGGGTGCTAAAATTTAGCTGGCTTTTGGTTTTTTTAAAGGGACAGGTGGTACTTTGTGGATATTTGGAGATTCCACAATAATTTCTTTTACTACTTTTTAACTTTTTGTTAGTATTTTGTGGTTCCACTGTCATGGGCCACAACCTATTTGTGATATTGTCTGAACCAGTAGTGATATTGAAGGAGCTGGTTTGAGATCAGTGAAATTGGAGCTTTTTTGTTTTTTTTTTCATGTGATTGACAGGGGGAATTGGTTTTGTTTGATTAGATGTTGAAGAGAAGTGGTTGTCTCTTTGTCCCCCTTTTGCTGATGTTGGTAGGGGCGTTTGTTTGCAAAAGATGCTATTTTTTTAATCTTTTTTTTTTTTGAGAATCGGCAAAAAGGTGCTAATTTTAGCTGGAATGTTGGCTCGGGGTGTTCTTTTTGAAGTGATAGGTGGCACTTTTTCTTGGAATTATGGATATTTTGGATGTTCTATAGTGGACGCGTTTTCAGTTTTTAGTTGGCTTTTTGGTTCCACTTTGATGGGCTACAAACTGTTTCTAAGTCGGAACCATAAGTGAAATTGAAGAAAGAGCCAGTTTGATACCAAGAGAATGTCGTCTAAATCTACAAACAGGACGAATTGTTCTGCGAGCAGCTCTGCTCAATCGAAACATGGGGCCCGTGTATTTGCACAGACGCCTATCGATGCTAAGCTCGATGTGCACTTTGAAGGGTCCGAACGAGGACTATTCGATTACTCAACTTCAGTGGATGTTAACCTATCAAGCTCTACCAGCAATGTCCCATCCTCTGCTGTATCAGCTTATCTTCGAAAGATGCAGAGGGGGAGCCTAATTCAGCCTTTTGGGTGCTTAATAGCTTTTGATGAACAAAAGTTTTCTGTTTTAGCGTATAGCGAAAATGCCCCTGAAATGTTGGACGTAGCCCCTCATGCAGTTCCAAGCATTGAGCAGAAAGAAGCACTCACTTTCGGAACCGATGTTCGGTCTCTCTTTCGACCCCCAAGCGCTGCTGCTCTGCAGAAAGCTGCTAATTATGGAGAGGTTAGTCTACTTAATCCAATATTGGTTCACTGTAGGAACTCTGGTAAGCCCTTTTATGCAATTATTCATCGAATAGACGTTGGTTTGGTTATAGATTTAGAGCCTGTTAACCCAGATGATGTGCCAGTCACAGCAGCTGGAGCATTGCAATCATATAAGCTAGTGGCCAAGGCTATTGCGAGATTGCAATCTTTGCCTAGTGCTAATATAGTGCTTTTATGTGATGTATTAGTGAAGGAAGTGAGGGATTTGACGGGGTATGATCGGGTAATGGTGTATAAATTCCACGAAGATGAGCATGGGGAAGTTGTTGCTGAGTGTCGAAAACCTGAATTAGAACCTTACCTCGGGTTGCATTATCCTGCTACTGATATACCTCAAGCCTCGAGGTTTCTTTTTATGAAAAATAAGGTGAGAATGATATGTGATTGTTTGGCTCAGCCTGTTAAAGTAATCCAAGACAAGAGGCTGGATCAACCGTTGAGTCTTTGTGGATCCGCATTGAGAGCCCCACACGGGTGTCATTCTCAGTATATGGCAAATATGGGGTCCATCGCCTCTCTTGTTATGGCAGTGACTGTCAATGAGGAAGATGATGATGTGTCTACAAGTGCACAGAAATGGGGAAGAAAACTATGGGGTTTGGTGGTGTGTCACAACACAAGTCCTCGGTTCGTTCCTTTTCCCCTTAGATATGCATGTGAGTTCTTGGTTCAAGTTTTTGGCGTACAAATCAAGAAGGAGGTGGAGCTTGCCTGTCAGATGAGGGAGAAACACATTTTGAGGACCCAAACGGTGCTTTGTGATATGCTTTTAAGAGATGCCCCCAGCGGGATCGTTACTCAATCGCCTAATGTGATGGATCTTGTTAAGTGTGACGGAGCTGCTTTATACTACGGTAATAAATATTGGTTACTTGGGATCACCCCTAACGAGGCTCAAATCAGAGATATAGCTGAGTGGCTCATTGAGTACCATGGTTCTAGTACTGGGTTAAGCACTGATAGCCTAATGGAAGTTGGTTATCCCGGTACTTCGACCCTTGGTGAAGCAGTATGTGGAATGGCTGCCATAAGAATTACAAAAAGAGATTTTCTCTTTTGGTTCCGGTCCCACACAGGGAAGGAAATTAAGTGGGGAGGTGCTAAACATGACCCTGAGGATAAGGACGACGGGAGAAAAATGCACCCTCGATCGTCGTTCAAAGCCTTTCTTGAGGTGGTGAAGTGGCGAAGCTTACCTTGGGAGGATGTGGAAATGGACGCGATCCATTCTCTACGGTTGATTCTCAGAGGGTCTTTGCAAGATGAGGAGGCAGAGGCTTCAAAAAAGATTGTGAATGTACCATCTGTCGAAACCAGTATACAGAGGATTGAGGAGTTACGTGTTGTTACCAATGAAATGGTTCGGCTTATTGAAACTGCTTCAGTCCCCATCTTTGCTGTTGATGCCTCTGGTAATGTCAACGGGTGGAATACTAAGATAGCTGAGGTAACGGGGTTAAGCATTGGGGATGCCATTGGCAGACCTTTTCTCGATATTGTAATGGATGATTCGGCTGGTCTAGTAAGAAATGTGCTGTTCTTGGCTTCACAAGGTGATGATACTGCACTTACTTTCTAGTCTTTCCTCTAATTTAAGATCTCATTCTGCTTGAATTTTTTTATTCCTGACCTTGACTTAACTGTCCTTTTCAATTTGGTTCAGTAATAGTGATTTATGTAACATCATTTGGGTGGTCATTTTTTCTCAAACACAAGTGGGTTATGAAAGCATTAATCTGTTAGCCTTCAGCTGTTCCAGTGCTACTCTCTGAGCTCCATACTTTTTGTCTTTACTTATTGCTTAATGTCTGCTTGATCATCCACTCCATTTTCAAACATACAGGTACAGAAGAGCGAAATGTTGAAATCAAGCTTAAAACATTTGGTCATCTGGAAAATAATGGCCCTATTATTTTGGTTACTAGTGCATGTTGTAGTCGAGACTTAAATGAGAAAGTCATAGGGGTTTGTTTCATTGGCCAAGATATTACCTGGCAAAAGCTGATTATGGACAAATATACAAGAATCCGAGGCGATTATGTTGGAATAATGCAAAGCCCTAACACACTTATTCCTCCAATATTCATGATGGATGAAAATGGTCGATGCATAGAGTGGAACGATGCCATGGAAAAACTGTCAGGTGTGAAAAGGGAAGAAGCTACGAACCAAATGCTCCTTGGAGAGGTTTTCACGCTCGGTAATTTCGGGTGTCGGCTCAAAAATGAAGACACATTAACCAAACTCCGCATATTCCTCCATGGGGAAATTACTGGGCAAGACGGAGAGAAAATATTGTTCGGGTTTTTTGATCAAAAGGGCAATTTTGTTGAAGCTTTACTTTCGGCTAATAAGAGGGTAAACTCAGAGGGAAGGATTATTGGGGTTTTATGCTTTTTGCACGTTGCAAATCCCGAACTTCAGTATGTAATGCATGTACAGAGGATATCGGAACAGGCAGCAGCAAATAGCCTTACGAAGTTGGCTTATATTCGTGGTGAAATTAAAAATCCTTTAAATGGGATAAAATGTATGCAAGATCATATGGAATCTTTTGACTTGAGCGAAAATCAGAGGGAGCTCTTGAAGACAAGCACCTTATGCCGGGAACAGTTGGCAAAGATTGTGGATGATGCTGACGTGGAGAGTATTGAAGAATGGTACGTCATCTAACCTGAGCTATTTCCTGTCTTTGTCATAGCATTAGCTATAGCATAGTCTCGCTTTATTTATGTTATGATTGCCTTTGTTAGCTGTTGAATTGTTGATTACTCTTTTGTCTAAAAGCTTAATCAGTTAGGGAGAGGGAATTTAATTCAAGGAAGAAAGCTTTTTAGCTCTTTTTTACTACTTTTTTTGTCAGCAATCTTTTCGGTACTACTATCAAATTACCTGAATGCTAAATGGCATGTGGTGTATTTCATAGACTTTTACTTTTTCTACATGTTTACGAGTGATTTCTGACCCTTGTGCAATTCATGCTCAGCTATATGAAAATGAACTTCAGTGAGTTCAATCTCGGTGAGACTCTGGAAGCTGTAAAAAAACAAGCTATGACTCTGAGTCAGGAACGGCTAGTGCAAGTCATATGCGAGTCACCTGCTGAGGTGTCATCCATTTGCTTGATTGGCGATAACTTGAGGCTTCAACAAGTCCTTTCAGATTTTTTGACAAACGCTATCATCTTTACACCGGCATTTGAGGGTTCAGCAGTCATTCTCAAGCTAAACCCAAGCAAGAAGCGTATAGGAACAAAGATACATGTTGTTCATCTTGAGTTTCGGTAAATTTTGCTGAATGACTATAAATATTGAAGAATTCTTGAGTGATATTTTGGTGGAAACTATTTTATTGAAATGACTGTTTTATGTGTCAGGATCACCCATCCAGCTCCGGGAGTGCCCGGGCAATTAATTTACGAGATGTTGCACCAAAGCAAGAGTGCTTCCAGAGAAGGTTTAGGCCTGTACATAAGCCAAAAGCTAGTAAAGCTAATGAATGGCACTGTCCAATATCTTCGGGAGGCAGAAAGATCATCCTTCGTAGTTCTCGTAGAATTTCCAATGGCCCAGGAATTAAGCCGCCAGCCTAACAAACAGGTTTAGAAAATTTAACAAGACAGACAATTGCCGTGACTGTCTCACACATAACCAAACTCCACATCATGGAAAAATGGAGGATACCCGTGGGTGAAAAATTTGTGTTATCTGCAAGCAAATGGGTAAGGTATGTAAAGAACGATGCCACCGAGTTGAAAATTGCCATAAGTTTTCAGTGGAAAGCTCACAAGGTTTCAAAGTATTGGCATTATGTTCACCCACAGGTAGCCTTGATCTTTGGTCTCACCAGAGACAGAGTTCAAACCTGTTTTCGTTTTCGTAGTCTTTGTTGAATTTATAAGGTTGTCGACTGGTCCCACAGGTACATAGGTATTTTCGGCTAAATCATAGGTTGCTATACTTATCTAGTCCGATCATATAGGGGAAAGATTTTGGGACCATTGTATCAGTGTTTAGATCAGAATCAATAAAAGTGAGTTACATCTGTAAGTTGTAAATCTCTCCTTTTTTGTATGCAAAAAGAACTGTTGTACTTCTGTTGAAATCTGAAACAAAGTTGGCTTTTGAAGAAGCTAAACATTTGTAGATTGAGTAGTTTGTGTTTACCATGACTTTAAGTGAGCTCAGTGCATGCGATATGTATCATGTATCCAATTCTGCTTATATATAAAAATCAGTATATTGGCTTAGACAATCATTGCTCTTGCATATCTATGAAAAATAATTGTGGAATCCGTATCATATTGCGAGGTCACCGACTTGGGAGGGAAAAGAACTAATAAAAAAGCTTTGAATTTTTGGAGGTAAAAAAGTCACAATTGTAGAAGTTCACTCTTTAATATTGGTAATTGGATGCATTTACGTGTAAAAACTTGGATAAATTTGATGTAAAAAAGAATCTCCGGACGAAAATGAAATTAAGTCCGAACTAAGAGGACCTAAAGATCAATTACCTCTTTCCTCACAGTATTGATTTTCTTTTTCTTTTTTTTTTTCTCTTTTACATTTTCTCCGTTACATTCATTTCTCATTTATTTTCTAAATTTCACTTTTTATAAACTCATTTTTTATATAAAATATAAATAGTGTATACTAGACTTTTTAAAAAGTCATATCCATACATCAAAAATATTACTATACAAAAATAATAAATTATGAAAAAATATATTTCCAAGGTATTGATGTATTTGTTTTATTTTAGTAAAAAAAATTATTTTTAATAGAAAAATTATGAATAGTAACTTATTCAATAGAGAAAATTGTTATAGTAATTTTGGAAACCTTTATAAAAATGACAAGACTAATAGAAAAGATTTCCCTTGCTCAGGACTACTATTTAAAAGCATTATTTATCTGATTTAATTTCTCAAATGAGAAATTCTGGATAAGAAATAAATCGCATCAGTCTTTATATTTTGATGTGTCCTTAAAAAAACTTTGTACAATAGTGACACCAGGTTTCTCAATAAAAAAATTTATTATTCAAAATTTTTTTATTAAAAAGAATTATTTTTTTTTGCAAAACCTAGAAAATTCTAATTAATATTTGAATTTTATTTATTATATTATTTATAATTATTCTAAAAAAAATTACTATTTTATACAAAAACTGTGTTAACAATTTCTAAATTGTGAAGAAAGCAAATGGGTTTGGGACATATAAATACTCTGAGAAACACAGAAACATGAGGAACCCAAAGGTTGAAGAAGCAAACATACGAGAGAGAGAGAGAGAGAGAGGTGGTGACTGTAAATTCTTACTTTCAGGCAATTCTTGTGTAAACTAGCTTCTAAATTATCTTTATTTCATTCTAGATTCTCTAGCTTTATTTTGTTGATTTTTTGTTTCTCGAGCTATGCTTATTCTATGATCTCAAACTAGATGATTTTTCACTTATTGAATCATCTGAGAACTATGTTAGTGCTTGTAAAGATGCAACATTGTTGAGCCACAGTCCAATTAAGTTAATTAAGGGTTTTCTTTTACCTTTTTATTTTCTCTCTTTCCACTGTTGCAAATTATACCCTTTCACATATTGGGTGTAGGAAATTTCATTTTGTTGCTGAAGTTGAGATTTTTATTGGTCATTTATATAATTTGATTTGAAAAATGAAGAGGGTGTGTGTTAGAAATGAACCCTTTTCTAAGGGCACTCCCACCAGTGTCCCTAAATGACTCTATCCTAAATTTTAGGGATTTTACCCAAGGGAAACCCAAAACACTATTCAATTCATTAAAAAAATAGGGGGTTTGCTTCAATGCTCCATTGAACTAGGGGACTATTGTTCACCTTTAGTTCTGCATTTAAGTTTAGGGGTTTGGTGTGGGCATCCTCCATATCCGGGACTCTAAAATAGAGTTTGAGGTATAGGACTAAATTTTAGGGGTTAAAAATAGATACACTGGTGGGAACGCCATAATGTAAGTGAGATTGTTACAAAAACTGTTCATTAGTTAGTCAATCTGATGTATAAATCATGCTATTTGTCTTATAGGGCTTGTGCAAGATCTTAAACAATCCAAGATGATTGAAAGCTGTTTGTAATTGTTTTATGAGAAAATGGCAACGGAAGTAGTGAACAACATTTGGATTCGTCGCCAGAAATGCCCTTGCGGAGACTGGAAGTGTTACATTAAGTAAGAAGGGGATGATCATACACCTTGAGGACCCCAGCTGATGATGGACGGAGACTCATCGCTGTTTTCTCCTGGAATAGTTTTCACTCCTTATGTCGGTCAGGTATTCAAAAGTGATGACGAGGCGTTTGAATACTATTTAAACTTGGAAAGGAAAAATGTGTTTTCAATTAGGAAGGCTCGTTCAACAGAGAGCCAAAATTTAGGGGTTTATAGGAGAGATTTTGTTTGCTATCAATCCGGGTTCAATCAGCCTAGGAAGAAGGCTAATGTGGAGCACCCTAGGGATCGGAAATCAGTTAGGTGCGGATGTGATGCTAAGCTTTATTTGACTAAGGAAATTGTTGGTGGTGTAACCCAATGTTATGTTTCACAATTTAGTAATGTTCTTAACCATGAGTTGTTAGAAGACAATCAAGTTTGTTTGCTCCCCGCATATCGGAAAATACCAGAAACCGATCAAGAACACATTCGTTTGCTCTCAAAAGCTGGTTTCCCTGTGAATAGAATTGTGAAAGTGTTAGAAATAGAAAAAGGTGTACAACTGGGGCAATTGCCCTTTATAGAGAAAGATATCAGAAATTTCATTAGGACATGTAAGAAAATGGTTCAAGAAAGCAATACGATGCTCACTGAGAAGAGAGATGGTGACATGTTGGAGCTTCTCGAGGCTTGTAAAGGTGTGGCAGAAAGGGATGAAAGATTCAGTTACAATTTCATGATTGATGAAAATGGTAAAGATTAAAAATATTGCGTGGTTGTTCGGGAATGCTGTTCAAGCATTTACAGTCTTTGGTGATGTCATCACCTTTGATACTTCATATCACTCTATTACTTATAATTTGCTTCTCGGGTTGTGGTTTGGCATTGACAATCATGGCAAAGGCCGTTTTCCTTGGATGTGTTTTGCTACACGAAGAAAGCTCTCACTCATTTTCTTGGGCATTACAGGTTTGTGAACACCATATCCTTGTCACCATTCTGATGTATAGATGAATATTATACAGATATGTGTGGCATAACATTTGCTACAAAATCCTAACTCCGTAGGGTAATATTAAGTATTAGTCATACGAGTTTACTGGGTGTCTTCTTCTGAACAGACCTTCGTTCGATTCATGGGAGGCAGACAGCCTCAGACAATTGTTACCGACTTTGATTCGGGGCTCAGAGATGCTATAGCAGTTGAGTTGCCAAACACTAAGCATGTCACAAATATACGGCATGTTCAATATAAAGTACCTAGTTGGTTTTCTTTGCCACTTGGATTTCAGTACGAAGAATTCAAATCTGAGTTTGATGTGTTGTGTCATTCGGAAAACGTTGACGAGTTTGAGCACCAGTGGAACCATTTGGTTGCTCGTTTTGGACTTGGTTCGGATAAACACGTTGCGTTACTTTTTTCTTATCGAGCATAGTGGCCTTTTTCTTATGTGAGAGGCTATTTTGTAGCTCGTATAATGACACCTGAGTATTCAGATTCTGTGGATTTATTTTTGAAAAGTATCTTGTGTGGACAGACGTGCTTGCAACTCTTGTTTGAAAAGGTATGCAATTTGTGCCTTCTCGAGTTATTCTAACTATTGACACTGTTTTGATATCGGTGAGTAGTGTTCATCGCTTTTCTGTAGCATCACATACATGTTAGTTTCTAGTAGACATGTATCCGAAACTAGATGGTAATAGTCGAGCTGCATTTTGTTATGATTTTTGAAACTTTATATATATATATATATATATATATACTAGTGTGTAATCTCGTGCGTTTGCATGGGGCTATTTATTGATATATTTATCTTATATGAATCTTAATTAGATAAAAAATATATATATTTTTATATTTTCATGAGCAAAAAATAATTTGGATTGAAATTAAATAGAGTAAGAAGATTCATACTTTTTTTATATGGAGAAATTAAATTAATCCATTGGACCAAAGCGGTGGAACAACTATTAAGTTTCATCCAGTTACGATCAAATTTTTGTTTGTAGGGATTTTTTCTTTTTTTTTTTTTAAAAATCAAAGTGCGGCAACTTTTTTTTCTCGTTTAATATACCTCTGTGTGTGCTGCAATCTAAAACTTGCAAAATGAAAATTATTAGGCGATGGGAAATGTGGTGAGGTAATTAAAGATGGTTTTAAATTTTAAAAAATTTATCTCAATGCTTATAGACATGGATCATCTTCTAATAATATCAAACGCCAATGCCCACATTAATATGTTCTTATCCAAAAATATACTCGTTCAGTTATTAATTGTCTTTCTAGCAAAATATTTTCATTTCTTTTTTACGAGCATTCATACCGGTCTTTCTTATTAACTTTCTAAATTTCATTTGCTAGATACTCATTTCTCTTGCAAAGTAAAAATTAACTATTTTTAGTCTTTCTAAAATGAACTTTCTACACAATTAATTTAATATATATAAATATAAAAACTAAAAAATATATATATTTTGAATATATTGATGTGTACTTTATATATTAGCGGGAAAAAAATATTTTTAATAGAGAAATGGTGAATAGTATCATTCTCATTTGAGAAAGTCATTATTGCATTTCTAAAAAAAATTCTAAAATAGAAACACTAGATTTAACATAATTTCTTCACATTTTCTCTTTTACCTTTCCATTTTAGAAAGAGAAATTTCAATTAGGAAGGCCGGTGCCAAGGCTGCAAGTGTCACTTTAGAAAATTGAGGCATAATAATTGTTTATTCCAAACTTTATCCCTACTATCTTGGTTGGTAGAAGAAAGATATTAATGGCTAAATAGATAGATAATAGTGGAGGGCAATTTAGTAAAACATATCTATTGTTTGGTTCAATCGAAACTATTTAATAGCATTTTTAATCTACATACCACAATCTTAAAATAATTATTTAGAAATGGAGGATGTTTGTGAATTTGTGTCGATTTACAGTGGAACAAAGTGGCATCAAACACAAGATTTAGTGCCACAAAAGAACAACTATAAAGCCATTTGTACAATTATTCAATTGAGATGTTGTGCACCGTATAACACATCTTTCCAAACATGTATACATAAATTAGAGTGGTGTAAAATAAAATAATTTTCATGAAACATAAAACTAAACCTAGTAATTTATAAAAGTATTAACTTGATATCACATTATCACCATGCTCGTCATCAATCTTTCCATAAACAACCTGAAATCCAAAAATCAAGTACCATATGAATGGCTATCAAACAGAAAGAAATACAAAAAAAAGTAATAATTAATAGAATATTGATTATATACATATAAAATCTAGACCATTAGTTCTATAATTATAAGAACCTAGACTATTGGCTATATGTATACATTTAAGTTCTTTGTTAAATATGTAAACATATAAGAATCTAGATTATTGGTTATTATGTATAATATCATGGGGAGAGAGTAAGCATTTTGGAAAAAAAAATGATAGGAGATATAGAAAGAGGAAATTAGGGGTGTCTTGAGGAGGATTTATTATGATAAAATCATTTATTTTGGGAGAATGAACGCCACATGATATGATTTATATAATGTATTTAATTAATTTTTTATCCACGTATATGACCAAGATGCATAAAATATTGTGCTTTTTTTTAAATAAAAAAAAAAGATATCTCTTATTTAATTGAAATATTTCATAATGCAATAGCAGTTACTCATGCCCCATTAAATATTAAGGATGTAATGTATGGCTAGTAATTGCATTGACACGTTTTAAAATAGATACGGACAATCTAAAGAGGAATGGTAATTAAATGGACATTAATATTATTAAACAGGACATGATATCCTTACCCTCTTTCCACTGGTTGCTTCTATGTTTAATCCAGACAATCAATCTGTCAACCATGTTCTGTTTTTTTTTTTTTTTTATTTTTTACAATGTAATGTTGTATCATTGGCTAAACTAGGCATGATTTACCACTTTGCTTCTTGTAGACTCCATATATGAAATCATTTTAACGAGATGAGCCTGACTCCTAGATGCATAACAAAATTTCACTCTTGCATCATGGGCAAGCAAATTAATTCACATAGGGAATGGGCTGTTGAGCCACAATTGTTGAGACGTATTTATGACAAATGATTGTGCAATTGGTGAATGCTCATTTTGATGTTAGATGTTTTTTCCTTAACTAAATGGTGTAAAGATGGGGTGGCAAAATATTGTTTAGCGGATTCCTGACGTTTACTTCATTTATGTTTATTGAGACCTCTTGACGGATTTCATGTTATGTTTATAATTTAGTGGTTCGTGATAAGTACAGTTGGTGCATAAGTATAAATATTGAGACCTCATGCTTTATGTATTTGCTGTTTCTATTACTGATAATTGTATTAAATCTAGCAAACTTTTACCAGTGTGTAGGTGAGGATATAGATGATCTAGAGTACACACCAAAACCAGAATTTGAAGGTTTTTTCAAAGTTACAAATGTGAAAAATGAGGTGACAGTCTTCTCATACTTATCAGCCTTATCCCTCTATCCCCTCATTCTCCATCTTTAGTTTTTGTCCTATTGTCGATTTATTAACATAAGAATTGATTGCAGGAAGAGCTTCTTAGACTCTGGTTCACGCATATGCAAGAGCTGAAGCCTGGAATTTATGTAACATACAATGGGGACTTTTTTGACTGGCCATTTGTGGAAAGCAGAGCAGCTCATTATGGGCTAAGAATGAATGACGTATGTAGATTTGTTTTTTAGTTTTTTTGTTCTTTTTGGGGGTGGTTGCGATGCTGTATGTGTTCACTTTACCTTCGGAAGTTCTCCCTGCACTGGCAGGTTTTTAGCTAATCAAAATATAGACTTCTTCAATTATATTAGGAGTGTGATGAATGTATCTAACCCCGACTTTTGACCAGAAGTGCTTTGGTAGCTGCCTTCCTTGACAGTTTAATGCAACAAATTAAATAAGAAAAGCATTCGACTTTTTATCCTTTCAAAGCCATGATACCTTTGTAGCCACGCTCTGGTATGAAGCTGGACATTACATAGCTTTCAAAGGTTATATTTTGAGTTTTAGTCAACTTGTGACATGTTCCAAGGGGTATCTCACCTTGGATTGCGAAATTTTTTCCTAATTTGCAACCCCAAGATGGTCTTTTTTTAATTTACTATATATCTCACAAATGTGGATAAAAAGTGAACTTGCTGGGAAGTTGATTTCATGAATCCTTGGAGTGCAGGCAAATGTGGAAATTCAGATGATGCGAGGGGATTGTAGTACTTTCAAACTTGCTAATCAATCTTAAATTGGTTAATTGCCAGTGACTTGTTGGCTAGCTTATCAATCTTAGACTTTCTGACTTCTGTTGTTAAAGTGCAAATGAGAAACTAGAACTAACTCCTAAATGGATAAATGCCAAAGTTCTGAATGTGTGATTGTCGGAAGTATCAATATTGTAATCATACAGTGTGCTAAGATTTTTGGAACACTAGATATGCTTGTGGTAGTCCATTGGACCGATGTTTTTGGAACCCCTTGACTCTTGTTTCAGAGTTTCTTTTTTTACTTATGTTTCTTTAATAATGACTGAATATATGCTGGATTCTTTTGGAAGACTTTGTAGTTAGGTTTTTATGGATTTGATTTTTTCCTTCTGTCCTGAAATTTGTAGGAGCTCGGGTTTCAATGTGATAAGAATCAAGGGGAATGTCTTGCCAAATTTGCTTGCCACCTGGATTGTTTTGCATGGGTCAAGCGTGACAGTTACTTACCTCAAGGAAGTCAGGGCTTAAAGGTAAGGATCTCGAAAACAAAATTTGCTCTTTTTCTACTCTATTTTAGATCAAGAGGTCAATTTAAAAAATTGTATAAATTTTTTATGAGATCATGTGAAAAGAATGTAAACCACTGGTGGTGATAAATACTTTTGACTCTTTGCAAAAGACATGCCTAAACTGGTCTAGCAATTTGAGCTTAGCTAGTTGCTCGAAGGAAGTTTCCGAATGTTGTGATTCTCTTAGAAACCACTCTTAAGTATCACATTGAGTCAAAGAGATATATGATGTTTACATGAGCATGGATAGTTTTTTCCTTCTCAACTTTCATTGCCTATGAGCCTGATTTTACACATTGTTTTCATTTCCGAGACAAATCCCAGGTGGTTCGGAAAATTTTCTTTCATATTAAAATCCTTGTTTCCCATACTAACTAAAAATAAAATAAATAAATATATGCAAGATATTTTCCTGTCCATGAGGAAGAAAATATAAAAAAATTCAGGATATTATTCATCAGGCGGATGAAAATATGATTTAAGATATTATACCATGTTTAAGATATTTGTATCTTTGTAATAGAAATACGTTAAATTGTTAAAGCTCCTCTACTTATGCAAATTGTTTTTTTTGGAAAGTTTATGAGTATAATATCATTTCTCAGGCTGTGACAAAAGCAAAACTTGGTTATGATCCCCTTGAGGTCAACCCCGAGGATATGGTTCAGTTTGCGAAGGAAAGGCCTCAGGTATGTGAGTGAAAGGGAGTATCCTTTCATGGTTATTCCCTAGTATGAGGTAGATATAGTCTTAAAATACAAAGGTTGAAGACTGGATAAGTGATAGCTTGCCAACTACTCATCAATATAAAGATGAATTGCGAAATTGATGAATTCACTGTTATATTCTGAACTATATTGATAATGAAATAACTAATTTCAATTTTGCAATATTTCTTTTTTTCTTTTTTCTTTTGAATTTTGGGCAGGGGGTGGGAGGGTTCTGATAACATAGTTAGTAAAGTACGGGATGGTGAAAACTTTGTACGTTATAGATAGGTTTAATGCATTTTTTCGTACAAAAATACATTCAAAAAATTCGACATAATATATAGATTATAATATAAAATTCCTAATGATATATTTTTTCTTTTTTGAAATATTTTTTTTAATG
>MKEJ01052860.1:0-14730 GCA_001753735.1 Embelia ribes | reverse complement strand
TTATTTAATTGAACTATTTCATAACGCATTATCAGTTACTCATTCCCCATTAAATATTAAGGATGTAATGTATGGCTAGTATAGTCATTTAGGAATTGCATTGACACTTTTTAAAATAGATACGAACTATCTAGAGATGAATGGTAATTAAATGAGAATTAAATATAATTAGCATGAACTTGACCTCCCCTCTCATTAGTTTCTATTCAATTTATTTTTTCTATATATATATATATATTAACTATATCTCATTTATATATCATTAATTTGCAACTTTTTTTTTCTTTTTTACTGAAGGACTTTAAGGTTGTCAAATCAAATTTGTAGCCCAAAAAAGTAACCAACATTACTTTTGAATTGCTGTAAATTTTCAATTAATTGTGTATTTTAGTAATCAATTAGAGGACTTTTTTGGTTTTTTTTAATGCCACATGGCGCTCAATGAGATATGCCATTTGGTGCAAAATTAAGTTGAGGCTCTCCTTTTAGTTTGTTATATATGATATATATATATAGTATGTGTGTGTGTGTTAACATTGTCCATAATTATGAAAGCTTGTTAGAGATACCCCTTTAATCTTTATATAGCATCCAATTGTCTCCTGATTCCATCCTCGTTGGAAGAGAGAGACAGAGAGGGAGAGTGAGGGAGATGGCACCATTCATTTTTATTTTTGGTCTCCTGGGTATAGTTGATATTCTTATTTCATTTTCCCCCCTTTATATAAACTGCTACACAATATGATAATATTCATATTTGGGTTATTATATATAGGGTTCTTGTTTCAAAATTTGGAATATATCTTAGTCATATTTGGGTTATTGTAGCATTCTAATTTTGAATCTCTTAGAAAATCTTTGTCCTAATCAAAATGCATGAGTGATGGGAGTCACAGTTTATAGACTAGTGTTGATATTACTAGGTAGACTAAATTCGCTATTTAGTTCTTTTACAATGAAGGGTACAATAGGATAAAAACTGCATTGCTTAATTTGACAAGATTCATATTTAATTTAGAGTACTATTTTACTTCTTATTAAATATATCACACATCCAATAATAATAAACTTAAATCCTTATATATAATTACATCGACTATTTTCTCTTGTAAATTGATTTTCAAAGATAAATTTTACCTATGTAATTATTATAATTATAAATTTAAGATATTATCAATCAACGTCAAAAGGACTTATTTGTTTGATTAATATTAAAAAGTTATTTTTAATTCCAGTCGTTACGTAAATTTGTTGGGCTTTTTTTTTTATTAAAATTAAAAATTAGGGTAAATTACAATTTCCTAGGTTTCTGACAATTCCATCTTACCCATTGACGTTTCCGAAATTACACTACGCCCCCATGAGATTTATATTGATTGCAATTTATCCCAAAAATTTTGGGGGCAAAGTGAAAGTCGGGTTTGGAATCATAAATTACCCTTTAAATACCAAAATATCCCTTATATAGCATCGCTTATCTATTTTTTAAATTTGTTAAAAATGGATTGTTTAATTACATATATAAATAAATTGTATAGTAAGGTGTTTCTCTAATTTTCATAACCATAAGGTTCCAAATTAATAAAATATGTCAACAAAGTTAGTGGCAAAATGGTATTTCTACATGAAATTCAAATTTTTAAAAAGAATAGGGGGGCAAAGTGTAATTTCAGATACCCTAGGAGGTATTCTAAAAATTTCAGAAACCTCAAGGGGGCAAAGTGTAATTTATCCAAAAAGTTATTGTTGAGTCCACTTGTTAGGCTTTCGAAGATTTGATCCACCTATAAATTCTTGTATACGATTACATAGGCTTTTTCTCTTTACAAGTTGATTTTCAAATGTAATTTTTATTCTTATGTTTGTTACAATTATAAATTTAACACTTCTCATGTAGTATATTGGCGTGAAAAAAATATTTTTAATATATTACTTGAAATTCTCCCTTTACTTTTAATCGTTAATCTTTTAGTCTCGATTTACATTTCTTATGAACAACTAGTAGTAAACCACATAATGAACAAAGCAAAAACTAACAATGATTTCATTTAAAATTTATAACAGACAATATTGTCTCCTTCATGGTTTATCTTGCTCCAATGTAAGTTTCTCTACAACTTTTTTACTATTCATCCCATTCTTTTTTTTTTTTTTTAAACTTTTCAAGAATGATAAAACAATTAATTTATTGTAGTCCCTCTTCATTCGCTTAAAAAGTATATATTAGTACATTAATAGGGGGAAAATATTCATAATTTTTGTACTCTGCAGGCCAACATTTTATAGGGTTATCAAGAAAAAATCAACAGAAGGGTTTCAGTGTTTGCCCTATTTAGCATCACTATTTAGTTGTATGTTGTGGATATACTATGCATGCCTCAAGTCCAATGCTTATCTTGTCATCACCATCAACTCTATTGGTTGTGTAATTGAGACCATCTACATAGCTCTCTACATCTCTTCTGCACCAAAGAAAGCACGGCTACGTACGTACTAGATTATAGATCAGACCAATCAGTATTCGACATGTATTAAGTAATCGACAATACTTTCCAACAGCAACCGTACGCATTTTTGTGTCCTAAGCATGGATACTCGGCTTACTGTAGGACGAGTTTCTGTATTATTTATTGATTGTATTATTTCACGTCAAACAATATTTAATTTCTGTCATGTATATGTCATTTGGTTATAATAAAGTTTAAACATAAAATAGTAATGATAGATACAAAGGCTCCCACAGATATTAATATCATGGAGCTCGCGTACATATTTCTTGTTGTGTTTAAGAAAAAATTCCCCGTGATAGAAATAGTTCAAACATGATTTGCATATTCATAATACTTTCTATTATAAATCATCGTTCAAGACATTTTCTAGGAGATCATATGTTGGACGGTTGCTCTTGACAACTCGTCCCATAAGGAAGCCTTAGTCACCACGTTTAGCATATCGAATGATCGCATATTTCATCTTCAATTTTTCCCACTCAACTTTTCTTTTACTAATAACCCAAATTGATGGGAAATTTGTTATCGAATAATTCTTGCAGATATTAACTCTGCAGCTACTATTTCTCTTCAACTTCGGAGGTTTTTCCCTTATCGCTCTTTTGACTTACTTCTACACCAAAGGAAGTTTTCGAATGGCTCTGCTAGGGTGGATTTGTCTTGTGTTTTCTATCAGTGTTTTTGCTGCACCATTAAGCATCATAGTAAGGGAATTTGACTCTAAATAATTACAATTGTATTTTATTTTTCATCATTGTATATCTTATGTTATCCTTTTCTATATGCATTGGTCATACTGAGTAATTTTAATTGTTTTACACTGCAGAGACGAGTTATACGCACAAAGAGTGTCGAGTTCATACCATTTTCTCTATCATTCTTCCTCACCTTGAATGTGGTTATGTGGTTCTTTTACGGCTTGTTACAAAAGGACTTCTACATTGCAGTAAGTTTTACAATCTTTATACTAACAATCAAAAGGAAGATAAAAAAATGGTATGATGTTGAGAACAAAAAGAGCACAACTTTTGTTAGTAGAAACCGCAATCATATAAGAGTGGTAAATGAAGGATTACAATACCCGGGATAGAATGTACAAAACTCCCTTCCGAAAGAGTGAATGATATCATATTATCAGAAAGCTCATCAGAAAGGTAATTTAAGTACTGTACCAAAATTTGCACCAAACTCGTGACACTACGATAACACAATATTAATTTGAATAATGATATTCATACTAACTCATTGTACAAACTTAAATTGTGTGATTCATAATTAACCACACAATCCAAATTTGTATAATGAGTTGATATGAATATAATTACCCTATTTACATAAGGACAAATTAGCCTTGGAAGAGAAGTTGCCATATTTTCCCCTATAATTACCTTCATTTTTTTTTTTCAATGCATGGAACCTCTATATGATCTAATACTTATTTTGTTTTATGTTCACAATTTGCAGCTTCCAAACATCATCGGCTTTGTCTTTGGGGTACTTCAAATGGCTCTCTACAAGAACTACAAGCAAGTCAAAATTGCGGAGCAAAATCTACCCACTATTGTCGGCAAACAAGGTGCTACCCAAATCAGGCGAAAATCAAGAAGAAAAGGATCAAAATCTTCTAGAAACAACCGGCCACAGCAACATCAATGCCTCTAATCAAGTGTAGTTTGCTTACTAGACCCAGTGTCACAGCTTGTAATGAATTCAAGGGGTTCCAGTAGTTTGCACCAATAATGTTTTTCACCGTTGGATTGCTTCAGAATGGAAGGTCCCGCCCACTATTGTGATGATCCAATGGTGAAAAACAGCATTACAGCATATAATTGGAGATGCGTCGGCTCACCATCCACGCTCCGTCGAAGTGAACTGCAGTATGCCATATCCCCTAATTCAAGTTTGTTTTCATAAATGAATTCTTGTGTTCTAGGCAATTTCCAATACTTTTCTCCAGTATATATAAACATTACAATTTCTCAAAGGTCATGAGAGCAAAAATTATTCAAGAGAACCAATTAGATTAAAGCTATGCTCTTTCTAACACAAGAAAACAGAATTTTACCAGAATTTTGAAAATACCAAACTAAAATAAAGGCGTCCAATCTCAACAAACACAAAACGTTTTCCGACTCCAAAATTAGACAGATGACAACATGAATGAGAATATAGGACTCAGCATGTAAGGTGGGTAAGAGACCGATTATTTTAGGAGTCGGTTTTCAGCGCATGTTGCTCATGGACTGGAAACGTTTCATGATGATCATACTCATATCCATATATCGCTGAGCACAATTGGAGAGGCATGAAGATTCGCTTGAGCTGAACTTGCTCCCAGGACTGCTCGTTATACATTTGTCCCAACACACGCTCGTAAGCTTCGCCACCATTTCGTTCACCATGGCCTTTTGCTTCTCTTGCTGCATCAATTTACAAATAATTGAATAATAACAGTCACTAGATGATTATCTACTTTGGATGGAAATGAATTATGCCTTCTTTTCTAGCTCAGCTTGTTAAGGGCTCATACAAAAGTATACATATAGAATCTAAATGATGATGGCATACCACATTACAAACTAAAATCAAAACCGCACAACTTTAACTCTCCATTTGAGATAATGTTTGTGGAGAAATGGAAGTGCAAAGGCAAAATAAAAATAATCCCGAAAGGGCTATAAATGCACACAGATTGTGAATCAAGTTTATATAAAAGTGCCCTTGAAAATCATGTCGGAGATTCTAACCACACTGCACATAGCACTCATAAGGTAAGCCTTGTGTTAAGAATAGTACAAGCACGTATGAGAAAGTACTTGTGCCCAAAAACATAACAATCATGTGATTGCCATCTAAATTTACTTCCAACATGAGCCTCTTTAACCTCATTCCTAGAGATTGACAAGGTCTTAAAACTAAAAAGCTTTCTCTGTCTATGGTGGTAAAAAAAGGCTAGGTCTTCATAGCTAAATACTTGAAGCTTTTTTGGTGGAAAAGCAAATAAATTGGCTCAATGCTCAATCTCAAATGCATTTCAACTTAAAAGCAAAAGAACCCCATTTAAGCCCATACCCAAAAAGCCCTTATCGTAGAAGCAAGAGAAAACAATTTGCTACAACCACACAATCATAAACTAAGGTAACTCGTTCTTCAGCTAGAAGACCTGCTATGAGGAATGCCCTCGACCTCACACCCATATGAGCTAAGGGGTAAGTAGAGATTGCTACAATTCCACAATGATTAACCACCAGCCCTAGCTTCTTATCTTCTTCTGTTTGCCTAGAACTAAAAAGAGTAGTAGCCGTAGATGAGTAAAGAAAGAAGCGCTTTGGGATTCAGTAGCCAAAATGGCATATTACAAAATGATACCCCTCTTGCCACAACGGTAGATTTAGGTATTTTAAGATGTAGTGATACCCCTCTTGCCACAACAGTAATTTAGGTATTTTAAGAATACATCTTAATGATTGACGGTTAACAATGGATGCAATGGGTGGTTTTGCTACGTCGTCTATTGTCTGAAATCCTCCCTAGATATGTGTCGATAGGCTTATCAACTGAACTTGTCCCGAACCTGAAGAATGCACTCTTTGGGGACTGGGAATGACCCCTCATATTCTCTCAAACCAATTACCTGTTTCTAGCAAGATTATTTTTTTCTTCTTTATTTATAATTTTCTGCACAACAGCATACCCACAACAACTCCCCCCCTTATACCCCTCGATTTCTCTCATTTAATTTTAATTTCTCAAATCAGAAATTGGTACCAGAACAGGTTCTACACCTTTATGTTTCCTGAAATCTGGTAAGAAATGCTGCAGTAGGTGCTGGTAAGATTTAATATTCACAATTTCTCTATTACATATTTTTCTTGACCAACTATAAAATCCAAGTGCACCATACATACATACATTTATTACAATAATTTTTTTATTTTATTGAGATACACTGGTGTGTGATTTTTCTGAATTACCGATTTTTATGACAGAATTGGGTTTCACAAAGACTTGAATGGAAAGACTCACTAATAAATCACAAGAAAATCAATTCAGTTTTTTTTTTTTTTTTAAATAATCCTAAATAGAAGCAGTAACTAATCAAAAAAGCAAATTTCAGAATAATTCAACAGCTAATTCAAAGTAGGCATACACAAAATCATATAAAAATATAATTAAATAACGAGAATTACATCGATAAAGTGCTGGAGCTCGGCAGAGTTCAAACCAGAAGTATCCATTGGAAGCTATCAATTAGCTGAAATCTCTCTCTCTCCCTCTCTCTCTCTCTCTCTCTCACACACACACATACACACACACAAGCGCTAAACTAATCACAAACCCTACAAAAGGCCCATGGTTTCGAGAAAATTTGGGCCTAGGTAATTGGGCCTGGGTCTACCTCTATAGCCCATTCTATAATTAAGGCTAATTACAGAAACGGTGCCCATGGTTTGAATAATTTCAGGTTTTTGATATGTGACACAATTAGTCTTTATTATAAGAGGAAAGATCATAATGGTGAAAAACATATAAAGCGACACAATTTTTAGTTTATTTAGGAGTAAATTACTTATGTTACCAGTTACAATAACATTTTCTCAATCTTTGAGCACCGTAAGTTCTTTAATCAAAATTTAAAAAATTTGGTCCATTTGTGTTTTGAAACGGTGGGAATCAAATACAATTTTTATAAAATTATGGGGACCATCCATGTAATTCACAATATATTTGAGGTTCATTTGTCTTTGTGGTATTAAATAAAAGCACCTCATGCTTTCTATAATAGCAAGTCAATATACTATTTTGTTAATGCTGCTGTTTTTTTTTTTTAAGAATAAACAATGTACTATTTTATTTTTATTTTTTTTGCCAATATTGGATCCCGTGTGTAGATAGAGGGGAATCGAACCCATGTGTTCTTTCATTCATGTGTATCGCATTGAAGATGATAACTTTGGAATTACATCTAATTTCGAAAAGAAGCGTTTTTTTCAGAAAACAAGCAACTCGTGTAGTCTCTCACGTAATCGAACTCGGTGAGATGGAGTTTCGACACGCAACATCCTCGAAACTAACTCATTCTAACAATTTGATATAAGAAAGTGCTTAAAATTTGAAACAATTAATTCTCAACTATCAGCTAAACTCCAATCAGGGCGAATTGTTCAGGAACGATAAAAACAAAGACCACACAAAACATGGAAATACTTCAAACTTAATCGTTCTAATTCAACACGAAATGTGCATCGAAACGACTAAGTTCACAAAACGAAAACACAAAGAAAAACAAAGCACAAGGGACAACTAGCGGCTTAAAACTGACCTAAGCGGTTGGAAAAACCGAAGAAAGGAACTTGCGATCCTCTTCAAACAGTTCCAAATTCTTGGTCATCATCAAGAACCCAACAGCTTCCTCCTCAAAATCCACAAAAAAGCCCATCTTAATCAGGTCTGCCAAGGGTTCGATCCACCCTTCATATTCCCACAGCAACCCCTCCGATATCACTTTGGAAAAGTATGTAGCATGTTCAATTATGCTTTTGTTCCCGCGAGACTTATCCATTTTCATTGCAATTATCTTCCCACTCTGGCTCTCCCAGCGGATCACGAGTTTGGCTTCTGCTTCAAGAATTTCACCCGATGAAAGAGATAATTTGTAAGAAACCAAGACCGGTTCATCCGTCTCAAAGACTGTGACATCTAGGAGTCGCTTGACAACTTCTCGTCTCTTTTCTGGTTCCATATTCAGTGAAGGCATGGCTAGAAAACCAAGAATAAGACAAACCAAACCCTTCCCAATCAAAATCTCACCCGGGTTTACTTGTTTCAGCGAATCACCAAGGATATTTAAGATTTCTTCTCTTTTCACAGATTCAGTAATTTTACGAACGCCAATTTTACTGTATACCTCAAGCAGCTTAAGCTGGGGGAGAGAAGCTGAGCTTTGTTTAGGAAACCAAACAAAGAGCTGCTGTGAAATTTTCTGGAAAAGATCCTTTAGAAGGAGGTCATCAGCAATAACCACATCAACCTTATCAACCAACGAGACCCCATCTGATCCAGAATCAACAGGCAATTTCGATAAGTTCTGCAAAACGATTTTCTCGGTCTTTGGACCCCAGTTTCGTACAACAAATTTCCAGAAGGCAGAGCACTCTTTTTGAGATAATCTCTTTGCAGACCTCTCCCAACCACTCCAAAGCTTGCAATAGTCATCGAGACAAGGATTAGACTTAACACCTAAAGCACAAACAAAAAAGCCAAGAAGTTTTGAGTCATAGAATTTCTCCAACACATTCAGTTGCCCAGCAAACAGACCGTCGCTATCCCAGACAACACATTCCTCTGGTTTTTCCCAATTCCCACCTCCATTTCCATTCGGTACCCAAATCTTCTGTTTCTCTTCTTTTTCCGGTTTCCAGTTGAAATGTTGCAGGTAATTGTAGATTCGAACAATAGTGTTCAACTCCCAATGAAAATCCAGATGGCTAGCGAGCAATGAACACCCATTTCCAACTTCAACTGTCACCCCTATCGTGTTGAGCTCAATTGAGTATGATAAAATCTTGGGCCCGTAAAATTCTTCGTCAATGAATGGACCATCTTTGCGAGCTAATGAAGTACAATTAGGATGGAAAAGTAGGCATTCGTTAGGAGACTTATAGCCAAACGTCGTCTTCAACCATTTTTTATCAATTTTCTTCAAAAGTGAGTCCAATGATGATTTTTCCTCCTGTGCTTTTAAGCAGCGTATACATTCAAGCAATGCGTACGCATTTGCAGGAGTAATACTACTGAGATCAGCAGGAAAACGAAGACAAGAGGCAACAAATTTGCATCCCTTTTTGAAAGCATCAACCACTCCAAAACTCTTCAGCTCTTTGACATATTTATAAATGTCCTTGCCATAGTAATCATCACTATCATCAACAAAGGGCAGCAGAGAGATGGGAGCAATAGATTCCCAATCAGGGCTAAACAGAATACATTCTTTCGGAGCTCGATAATCCCCAAGACGAGTTCTCAACCATTTAACCTCCTTAATACAACTCATCAGATCACTAGGAAATGCATAAGCTGTCTTATTCAGCTTTCTAAAACAAGCTAGTAACGAGAGAACTTTACCTTTGCCCATAGAAGACATCTCAGCTTGTTGCTTGAAAACACCCTCAAATGCTTCCTTTGCTTGCAAAAAATCGACAGTCACTCCCAACAGTCTTAGCTCATTTTTGTATGACGATATGTCATTCTTATAAAAGCCTTCATCGATAAGAGGGAAGCTGTTAAACACTTGGAGCAAGCAACCCCATTTGGGATCGCGCAAATACGATTCACATGGAGCTCTATAACCCATGTTTGTCTTTAGAAACTTCTTATCTTTGAAAACTTGAAGAAATCTTGCAGGCGATTGTAGGTGATGCAGGCACTTGATAACAAACAGACCGCAGTTACTAGTTTGAGCACTAATATTAGCCGGAGATTTCAAATGATCCATGACAAACTGGTAATTGCAATTAAAACCAACTACCACACCAAGTAGCTGGAGCTCTGATTTGTAAAGAAGAATATCATCACCATAATAATATTGAGAAATGAACGGAATGTCGCATATCTCCAAAGCAGCGTCCCAGTCTTGATCATATAGAACAGTTTCCACAGGGGATCTGTACCCAAGCGATGTTTTCAGCCACTCCCCGTCTTTAATGCTTCGAATAAAGTCCTCAGGAGACAAAAACTTCTCCCTCAAAAACTTGATAAACTTCAGAATCGAATATACGTGATCTCTAGTTAGAGTTGAGGACGAAACCAATGACATAACATGCTTCCCAAAAAATTCACAAGCCACCTTAAATTCAAACATTACACCTATTTTTTTTAGCTCATCCGCATAATTATTGATTTCATTGCCATACCAACTCTTATCCATTATTGGGATATCAACTAGGACTGAAACATCCTGAAGAAGATATCCCCACGAAGAAGATGGGCAAAACGACAAAGATGGAGGCCTATAACCAGGACATCCGTTTATAGAGATCTTCATCCAGCTTTCTTCTTTAATACTTTTTAAAAACATGGAAGGAAACCAAATCTGCTTCCAGTTTCTGATCCAATCCAAAAGCAAAAATGTGTTATCCCTAGTTAGCGGTGCAGACAAAGTAGGAAGTGCTTTATCAGGTAGAGTTATATTAGGTACATCAGAAGCTCCAAGGCCGCTTTTGAGAAAGTCAATAAGCTCATTATCAGCAGTCGATACACCTGCAAAATTTCCGGCACATAAATAGTCTTCCCCTAACTCGACGAAACCCTTATTTCTCCACAAGTTCAATCCAACCAAGCCAACCCATTTGCTTATGCTGGCTGGGACAAGAATACCATTCCATTGATTGGTCAACCGTCCATAGTTATCGATGATGGGCATATTTTTAAGCATAAAATCCCTGTCCTCTATGGAAATATATTTCTTCAATTGAGAATGATATAAGAAGTGAGCAAAAGCGACAAGAAGCTTCTTATCAAGTTTTACAGAATTAGCAACAAGAGACGCATATTCACCCACATTCACAGCTTTCACGCCAAGCTCATCTTGAAACCATTCTCGTAAAGTCTGCCACTTGGAAAATCGCAAGATATTTTGCTGTACAGATGCTGGTAAAAAGGAACACACTGAGCATCTGAATTCTCTGTTCCAATCAATAAGCCAGGATATGGTTGCCAACTTATCCGAATAAAACACCTTTATTTCCCCTCCTGTAATATCATTAACACTGCACAGAGAAACAAGACCATTGAGAGAAACATACTTGACAAGAGGCATATATCTCATACAGGTTTTCCGGAAATTCGAATTCCATTGTTCAGCTATAAATGTCAGAATTTCCAAGTACAGCTCCTCCGACACTCCCAACACAAGGTTAGAACCTCGCATGCAATCGGTATACCATTCATCACCCACAGGCATAACTCCTAAAAAGTTCAACTCCTGATCATACTCCCTCCTATCAAACGAAGAAGCTAGGACGTATCTACCATGGGATGAGATGGTTTTCAAGCTAACCCCTTCTCTATTTGCCTTGTCCAATATGTTCCAGAAACCAGGCATTAGCCTACCCACTTCACTTGGTTTCCGGAAAAACTTCTGCTCCATATACGACTCACAGGGGACTATATCTTCATTTACCAGCTTCGTTCTAATAATATCCCTAACAACATCCATCTCTGGATAAGGAGAGGTTCTCACGGGTAAGAACTCAAACATACGGGGAAGGCTAGATAAAGGAGCATCCTCTTTAGTTTTCACGAGATATGTAATTGCATTGACAAAAGCTGTAGGAACACAATTAAGAATTCCTTTGTTCCATGTGTTATCCAAGAGGATACTTTCCCGAGACGATGGTAGAAGAAAATCAGCTTGAATTATGAATGGAAAATTGGTGACCATCTCTGTAGGAAGATATGCGTATACACCGGGTGAGTTTCCCCCCCTATTGAGACGCTGTCCATTCGGAAAAGCCAAAGTGATGACCCACTCGCTCACATCTTTCCTTTTCTCCACTATATTTTCCTGAGGAACAGGAAATCTCTGCCTCCACATGTAGTAGCTGCATTCCTTTTCGTGACAGACATTACTTTCTTCAGCCGAGAGATGAAGCACAAATGATTCAGCATCAATATTTTTCCTCATGGCGAAATCAGTTTCTTTTAATATAGAAATTGCGCTAACAGAATTAAGCTTGGGATCTTCATTAACTTCCTTTACAGAGAGACTCTTTATCTTGGAAAGAAAAAGCAGAACCTCAGGGTGAATGCTCGAGAGTTGTTGTTTCACAGCTTTAACCTTATCTGGCTTCAGAGGCAACACAAATGTAGTGGTCGGAAGTGAAGTGTTGGAACCATATATTTTATTCAATTCAGAAAGAGTTGGATTTTCTTCAACCCATTCGGGGACAATGAATCCCACTTTACATTCTGGACAAGGGTCTTCATTGAAACGTATCTGATAGCCATTGCTGAATACGTAAGGTCGAGATGTGATGAGAAATACACTCTTGAATCCGATTCCTGAAATTCAAGAATAAATACTGATGAGAATAATGCAAGAGACTTGAAACGTATAGATAGAAACATAACTTGTTAAAAAGTTAGTGTAGTGTAATCTCTTTTATGAATAATAGATCATTTTATTATTAACTCACAATGCATAGACTTAAAAGTGGATTTGTGGTGCAAAGAACTAGTGGGCATGCTGCAGGTAAAACTAGAGGCTGCTGCAATACTAAATCCCACAGCATAAATTATTTTTCAGAGCAGAATTTATTCAACAATGCCTCCAGTTACCCAGTTAGCAATGTAACATAGAGCGTAAATTATACCAATTTCAAAGATTGTACGAATAGCATGTAGAAGTGAAATCTTCCTTTGCTTTCTAGAAAACCATAGCACGTAGAAGTGAGTTATGCTGTAGATTATGAAACAAATTAATTTTCAGAAATCAAAGATTTAATTATAATTTTCAGAAGTTAATTACATTTATTGTCCAAAAACACAGTCCAGATTGACAACAGTCTATACAGCATTTAGCAAAACAATAGTAAGACCTTGCACCAAATAAACTATCTCAGGGGAAATTTCTAAAACAAAGAAATGATAATGTTCCAGACACAAAAATATCAAAAATTCAAGTAATTCATAATTGCAAAAATAGGCATATATTGTGCCAATATGCATAGATTGCAATACACCTCAAACTCCATCCACAACACCCAAATTTTAAGTTAACAACAAAAACTTATTTCAAGAAAACACAAGCCCGTTGATGTCATTAGAGAAACTAAGTGTAAATTACCTTTCTCGCCAATGTAAGCACGTTTGCGATTGCCTTTCTTTGTCGAACAGCCCAGGGCACAAATTGACTCTATGTTTTTGGGAGAAAACCCTTTTTCATTGTTGAATATTAGCAAGGTGGCAGGAGCTCCAGTGGCGGTAATGTCCCGAGACGTTATCACAAACTCCAACGATGGGTGTACTTCTTTCTCATAGTCATTGTCTTCGGCATTCTAACATTTAATAGAGTAAACAATGTGAAAATGAATACATTTGAGCATTGTGTAATTAAAGTATTATTAGTCAAAAATATCACATGATTAATGACTTAAAAAGTTGTTTTGCATGTTCCCTGACATGAACTCTTACTATAAAGCATACAATTTTTTTGTACTCTAACCCAGGCTTCCCAGTTAAGGTTTTACCGATATTAAACTAAGCATTTAATCAGTTACAATTCAAAGCAAACACTTGGTATGAAGTTCGAATGCTAATAATCACATTGTCGTTATTTAATGCAAAAATTACAGAATCATATATATTTTCTGCGAGCTTCCACATGATGTATAAATTCTTGAGGACATAACATAAAAAAAAAAGCGAATTAAAAATTTCTAAGAGTATAGCATGTGCCGTCTAAGTATATCTTTTATTAATATAAAAGTTGAACTTTCGGCTACTTTTGCTCACATGTGGCCTCCTAATTTTTCGATAATTGGATGTATAGTTTTTTGCCAACTGGCCGCTTAGCCTTATGGCATATGTACCCATCAATTTAGCAATTAAAATCTACGAAAGAAAAAATTTCCATCAATTAAATGAATACGTCCATATATAAATAAATTTAAGTCAATCTAATCTATGACTCCCTTTACAATATTATTATATCCAAGCTCGTCTAATCTGCTAATCTTTTTACATAAATATATTATGAACCAGTTATATTTTTAAAATATTATAAATATAATATGAACCAATTAAAATTTATAAATAGTATATCTTCACAATCTTTATATAAGTACATAAACAAAATTTTAGTCATACTGAGTTTCCTAGAGATGTTTTTAGTGTTTGGGCTAGTGATGGTTTGGGGTTACCTTCTTGGAGACAACCTAGATAATTCTTTTTTCTGTTTTCGTTTCTATTTTCACTCGTATTTTTGTTTTGTTGTATTTGCTCTGGAGGCATTCTTCTAGTTTGTTGGTAATAAAGTTTTTCTTTCTTTGTTTAAAAAAAAATATATACATGCACAAAATTTAATATTTCAATCAATCTTTAAAATATTATCATAACTAATAATATTTTTTAGAAATATTAACATTATAGGAACCCCACCAGAACCAATCTAATAGACGTTATATGGTTTTGGCCAAAGATGCTATTTTGGGTTTTGCTA
>MKEJ01052856.1:0-15965 GCA_001753735.1 Embelia ribes | reverse complement strand
CTTCACGTAAACTTGCTCAAACATAAATCTCATAATAAGCATAAATTAAACTTTGTTTATGACTCATTTTTAATCATCAAAATATATTTGATCAAAACTTGGGTCAATATATCCGAATAAGGTCGAAATCTGTTTAGTTGTTAGCTTGCTTTCATTCCTTAAACACGAACAGTGTTCCTTGAAATATGTCGTTTAGGTCTCTATTTATTCGAAACTTATTTTTCTTCAAGTTTTATTGTGTTTTTAGCTTGTAATAAATTTTGTACCTTCACGTAAACTTGCCCAAATATTAGTTTCATAATAAGCATAAATTAAATTTTGTTTCTAACTCATTTTTTATCATTAAAATATATTTGATCAAAACATGGATCAACAAATATTTGTATTAATAAAAAAATTAAATAAATAAATATTTCATAATTATAAATGTATTGTTATATGTAAAATTTTAAATGTAGAATGATTAAAGATATAAAAATAATATTTTAATATAATAAATAAATTGATAGATAATCTGATACAAATGATAAAAAATAAATATTATGTAACTATTTTGTGCAATGTATGTTTTTTATTTTTTTATTTTTTATGTATTACAGGGAATATGTCGAGAGAATCTAGTGCAAATGGTGTGCGTAGATCTGGGTCGGAGGGTATTACCCAAATACCCATCTACTATCTGGACATGTCAATCAATCAAATGGAAAAAAGGGTATGGATATGCGCGATCGAATCTGCATGTACGGATTTGAAACCATGTTCTAGTAGACCCTCGGACGAGTGTTAAGGATATGGTTGGAACTGCCGGGCTGTGCGTGGACCGCAATCGCGTCAAATACACAGTCATAGAACGAAATTCAAAAAGGAATTATATCAACTAACCATGGTTAAAATATAAAACAACGGAGGTGATTGCTATCAATATACGTCCAAAGTCAACTTTGGAGCCAAGAGGTTGGGGATTTGTAGGAAGCGTAAGGGTAGGGATTTAGAGAGATAAATATTGGTTTTGGAGCATTAATTTCTCTTACCTGCCCTAATCAGGAATCTCCATTTTTTTTAAGAAAAATGTTGTCTTTTTTCTGAGATTTCAGTTTCTACCTCAGAAATTCACTAGAAAATACACTAGCAAGCTTTTATCTGGGGAAACACTGTAGAGGCCCGCTAGAGTGCAGCTCCAGGAAGGAATTTGTGGATGGGGTAGGTGTGTTATATTTTTTTTTATGTTCCAATTCACTTAATTATTATTATTCTTATATTATGTCGTATATTTCATCTACTTTTTTTTAGCTATTTATAAATTTATAAAATGTGAAATTCGATAAGATTTATACTATGATAATATTTTTAAAAAAAATTAATATCATTTAGATTAATTTTAGATACGTAAAAATTTTATTATGATAATATTTTAGAAATATTAATATTTATTATTATAATATATTTTAAAAATTTATGGTGAATTGTAGATCGATGATAATTAATTTATAAAAATATTATTTACTAATAATATTTTACTAATTTTAATAATTTTATTATGATAAGTTATTTTATATTTATGCAGAGATGTATATATATATAGATATTGTGGTTGCGAGTGATTTTACAGGAAAATAGTTTAATAAATTATATTACTATAGATTGATGTATATATATATAATTTTAATTATGATAAATTTATTATTTTAAAATATAATTTAATATATACGTGCCAAATAATTGCGTTGACAAATATGAGTCTAGTCGGATGGAGAATTTTATATGCCTACAAGATATATATATTTTTTTTTCAGGTATATACCAATAAGATTTCAGAAAACACTGATTGGTATTTCTGAACTGGTTCGTTTTCAAAATTCCGTTTGGAGAGCGATTCATAGGTTATTGGAGCATTAATTTTTAGGATCTCCATTTCTATAAACAGTGATCTGTTTTTATTTTTATTTTTTGTGTGAGATTTCAAATAACTCAGAAGCTCACGAGAATTAGTTTTTGCTTGGAAAGATGTGGAGACCCAATTCAGAAAACACTGATTTTTGAACTGGGTTGTTTTCAAAATCTCATTTTTTCCTCTCAAAAGAAAAGGAGACTTGATCTGTCGGTGGTGAATATTTGGCTTTTCTTTGAGATGGCTACATAATAGTTGCCCAAGAAGATTTCAGTTCAGAGAAAAAAAAAAGAAGTTATTTCTCAATAGATTTGTTAAAATTTTGATTTATTTTCAAGGAGATATAAAATCTGTAGTGATAACAACATTCTTCTTTCCAGAGTTTTCATAACACAGTTGAGCTTTCCAATTTGCTGCAGGACAAGTAAGTCTTACTCTTTGATTAATTTCCATATAGTATTGTAATTTAAATAATTTAAAGTTTCGATATTTTTAATAAGCATCAATATTGTTTTCAAATGGAACAAAAACATAATTTTAAGATAGTATTTTTTCAACAGGGAGTGGGTGATGATGATGGTGGAGAAAGAGGATGATGAAGTGAAGTTACCAGTTAATGGAGGTGAAGAAGGCAAGAAATTAGGGGGGAAATTTTCAGTAGTGGGTTGGTTTAGAAATCTTGCATATGAAATGCATTGGAGTTTTGTTTTAGGGGTTGTGGTTGTTTACGGGATTAGTCAAGGATTAGGTGGCGCACTCTGGCGCGTGGGCACGGAGTATTACTTCAAGGATGTGCAGAAGCTGCAACCTTCTCAAGCACAAGTTTACTCTGGAATCACTTCAATCCCTTGGATTGTTAAGCCCCTTTGGGGCATCCTCACAGATGTCGTCCCCCTTTTTGGATATCATCGCAGGCCTTATTTTGCCTTTGCAGGTCCCTTTTTTCATTTCATCTTCCATAGCGTCATTGTGTTCTTCTTTACAAGATACAAATGAATGAATTGCTCTCTCGACTGCTTCAATTGCTGTTTAACTTTAGCTGGTCTACAACCGGTTAACTGGTGGCCGTTTATGAATTTACTAAGAGTTGTGCTTTTCTACCGCTTGTATTATTTCCACTTGCATTGACAAACTTGGACTTGTTTGGGGACAACATATAAGTTCAGCTATATACTTATTTTAAAGCAAGATTTTCATTACTTTTTGCACTTATCCCTTGGTTTACAGTACTCCAACCTCAAACAAATACCTATTTCACTTTTTACCAGATGCACCTCAATCATCTCAGGCCTCATGTTGTCTTTGCTTTCTCATTTTAATTTCTCTTTGATTTCTCTTAAAATGATTGAATGAATGATACCTGTTCCTTCAGCTGCAGCTTGTATTTCTTGTCTGCAATTGATGAATAGTAGCTTTGTTTGAGTATGCTATCTACAAATTCATTTATTTGGTTCATTTTCTTGTTTGATCGAAGAATTTATTTTGTAGATGAACTCTTCTATACAAAAGGGAAAAAGAAACACATTGCCAATACTAGGCTTACACAAAACTGTTACTAATTCGCAATTTTGGTACCTTTCATAAACCATACAAGCGTGATCTATGGCAGTGGATTGAGTTCAGTTTCTTGTAGACTTAAAATTTGCTCAGGAGAGTGTTGGTTTCTTAGCAAGTGAGCACATCATTTCCTTACAGAAGCAAGTTTTCCCTCCCATTCGGAGTGTTGATCCGTAGATCCATTTCTTTACCTGATGAATAGAGGGGAAAATTGGAAAAAAAAAGGGGCAAAGTCATCAATCCGAAACAAAGAACTCTAGAAAAATTACTGATCTAGAAAAACTGTTACTAGAATTGATTGGAAGGAAGACCTTAGAACAAAGAACTCTAGAAAAACTAACTGATCTTCACAATAGGAATGTGCTACACAAAAGCTAAAATTATAGGGTATCTTATACAGGCCTTACTGAAATTGGGGTTGTTAATTTCTTATTGGGTGGAAAAGATTGTTTTTAACTCTTGAAGAGCTTAAGTAATATATGAGAGTGTTTGCTTTTTGTACAAATATATCTATTCTTTTAATTTTCTGTTTGATAAGTTGCGGGATATAAGTTTCTTAGCGGCTGCTTCATACTATAAGTCGTTACTGCAAAGCTGATCTTCAAAAGTGCTAAATATGTTATTTTTGTATGTGAAATTCTATACAGATACTAGTTTTTATGGTCCCTTTGTTGGTCTTTTAATCAATTCACTGGTATTATTGTTGATACCATTTTATCTTATTTTAGGTATCTTGGGTGTAGTGTCTATGGTGTTTATATCACTGCAAGGAGATCTTCATCTTGCATTTGCACTACTATTGCTAACGACAGGGAGCGCTGGTGTGGCAATAGCAGATGTAACGGTTGATGCGTGTGTGGCTCAAAATAGTGCCACTCATCCCTCCTTTGCTGCCGATTTGCAAAGCTTATGTGCTCTCAGTTCTTCCATTGGAGCTCTTGTCGGATTTTCTTTTAGTGGTATTCTCGTGCATCATATTGACCCCCAGGTCAGTTATTAGTATTTTGTTTTGCCAGAGTTTTACACTTGTGTTTAGACAAAATTTTGATAACAAGCTTAATTTGCTCTATTATGCTCAAAGGGGGTCTTGGGTTTGCTAGCAATCCCGGCTGGGCTCGTGTTGTTTGTTGGAGTTTTGCTGAAAGAACCCTACGAGCCTAACTTTGCCTATAATCAGGTATTCCTTCTCTCTTTTCCCCAGGTAATCTTATTACTACGGTTAAAATATGGGTGAAATTTTCCTCTACTGTCAGTGTTGAGTTCCTTTTACACCAGCGGGGTCGGATGCATGACACATGTCCATACCTGTACATGGGCATTTCAATATATGTACACATGTCATGTATTCATGGCCCACTAGTGTAAAAATCTCTGCACGTCGGTGGAGGAAAATTAAATTCTAAAGCAAGATTCTCCAACTGAAACACTTTTAACTCCTCGAGTTTTGGTAGCAAAAATAAAAAATCAATATCAAAGGACAAAATTAATTGAAAAAATATGATTACTAAAAAGAGACACTCTATCTACACTATAGAGGAGAATAAGAGAGTTTGACTAGTGGCTTGCAGCTTTTAAGATCTTTTTAAAAGCTACAAGGAAACAAAACTTAAATAAGCTCGAACTTATTGTTGGATTTGTTGAGCTTTTTTTTTTCGCAATCTAAAAAGGGCTAATTTCTAACCCAAAAACCTGAAAAGAAGCAAACAATAGAGTGCTCTCATTTTGAAAAACACCTATACCAAATCAATGAATGAATCAAAGAAACTCGAATTCATCAAACTCACCATTGCAGAGAGATTCGAGAAATCAAACTAGGCTTAAATAAGCTAAAAGTTTTAAAACGAAAATTTCTAGCTTTTTTCACTGTATCAAAAGGAGAAAACTTATTCGCTAAAAAGCTTAAATCAAACAAACCCAAAAGTATTAGCTTCCAAAAATGCAGACACCAAAAACCACTGAATTTAGTGAGGGAAGGGGGTGGCGATGCCCCTGCCCCATATATTTTATATAAATCTAATATATAAAATATGAAAATTTTCAGAAATAGCCCACTGCAAAAAAATATATATATATAAATAAAAATAAAAAATTCTATACAGAATAAAACAACTCAGCCCCTCTTATCAGAAATTCTGGGTCCGCCCAATAACTTAATGAACAGAACATGAATTCATCACTCACCATTGCACAGAGATCTCAGAAACCCAAAAATCAGAAGTAAAAGCAGAATTTGTCTAATTACAAGCCAATTGCATTTCTTCTTCTCGCTTTCCAAGTAGGGCATATGTATATTATATAATAATTATTATTATTATTATTATTATTATTAAAATGTGAGTAGTGTTTACCAACCAGCAATGACAGATATGTGAGACATCAATAATTGGAGAATTGGCCACAATCATCTATCACAACAAGCCAATGGAAATTTAGAAATTTATTATTAACATATTATTATAACTGATACAAGGAAATTATTTATGTAAGTATAATAATTTTGTTTATGAAAACAACGTAAAAGTTGAACAGCTTTTCGTACTTACAGAGAGAAGAAAGATAGAGAGATGTGGATTCTTGGTTGATACCTGAATGCCTTTGTCTGTGGGAATCTGAATCTAGTATGTGGGTCCTCTTTTTGTTTTTTTAAATAATAATAAATATATTCATGATAATTATTAAAACTGATTATCCAATAATTAACTAAAATAGGTAATGAGATTACCCAAATTTGACTAACAACCGTACATTTATTTATCTAACTACTCTACAAAAAAATAATAGCTGCACAAAATATTTCACATACATTTTATTTCTTTGTAATAAAAGTATATCAAAATTTATAAATTAATTAATTTTAACTTGAATATTTTTTGTTAAGAGATAAAACTCTATATTTAAAGATTTACATTGATAATTATCATATATCTTTAAAGATTTAGATTGAAAATTATCACAAAAATAAAACTTAAATAATTTAAAATAAAAATATGAAAACTTAAGCAATTATAACTTATAATTGCCCACATATATTCCAAACTTAATAAAATATTTAAATATCATATTAATTATCAAGAATATAAATTAGTGTCACGATTTCATGGAGGTATCTCGAAATTTATATATGATGCATGCTTAAAAATTCCCATAAATAATAATTAAAATGCTTATATTTTTATTAAAAATTATTCCAAATAATTTTAGTTTTTACTCATATATTAGTATGTAATATTTTTTTAAATAGTAATTCCTCCATTCCTTTTTAATTATCACTTTATGTTAAAGCATATGAATTAGAAAAAATTATTAATTGGTCTCAATTGTAGAAAAAAATAATATTTTACTTAATACCCTTCATTAAATACTCAAACATATCACTCTAATTCATTAATATGGGTAAAATTAAAAGAAAAAATTTAATGTATTATTGATTTTTTGAATGGACACTTAGAAATGGGTCCTCTGTTTTTTGTAAATAATAATAAATATAGTCTATAATTATATCATTTGCAAGTGAAGAATCTACGGATGATTTTACTGAACTTTCCTTTATTGGCATTTTCCCTTAAAAATCTAAATGGAAGGTTTAGTTTTAGGTATATCCGGGCAATGTAAATTAAGTTAAGTTTGATAATAACATTCCTATTTAAAAAAATATCATTTATATAAGATATAATTTTAATAAATTAATTTAGTATTTAATGTTTAAATCTAATAAACAAAAATGTTTTATTAATGTATAATTATAATAAATGTTTTAATCACAATTGTATGTGTTGTATTGGTATGCGTAGAATTATAAAATAAAGAATAGTGTAAAAAAATAATATTTTAGTAAAATAGAGAATGTGATAAATAATATAATGTAGAAGGTAAACAATAGAAATTTTGTAAAATAAGAATATAGATCTTATGCAAATGATCTTAGTTCAATCTCGGTTCAATTAGTAATAATAATAATAATAATAAAGAATATGACAATCTCAAATTTTCATATTACAATTTTTTGTAAAATTAACTTAAATCATAAACAAGTTAATATTTAAGTGGTAGAACTCAATGCTTCTAAACTACGTGTGTTGGTAACAAATCATTGTGGAAGAGTCTAAAGTAAAAAAGAATTTTTGTCATATCATACTGTAGGTATTGAACTAAAAAAAGGGAAGTGGGAAACAATACGATAAATGAAAAATGGGAGCTCAAAACATATGAGAAATAAAAAACGCACATACAATTCTAATAATTTTTGGATATAATTCTAAACACATAGAAAATGTATTAAAAAATATACATATGAACCGTGTGCGATTCTTTGATCTACCATTCTAAAAACTTTACTAAATTCGAAAGTGTCATAATATGTATACTTATATGCCAAAATTATGACACTTTGATTATTAAACTAATTAATATATTAGTCATTATTCAAAAGAATAGAAGTAAAATAATTATTTAATCATAATAGAGCTAGTAAAACTCATTCTCATAATAATTTTATTAATTTTATTTACTTTTTAATAAAATGATATCCAACAAACCTTTTACAAGTTTACGAAAAAATTGATCCCGAATTCCCTAATAATCTTTTGAACGTTTTCTAGCTGTTTCACTTGAGTTTTCCATGTGTATCTCTAACCGTCTCCTAAATATTTCAGAAACATTTTCTATTAGTCTCTTTTCAAATTTCATTCGCATTTTGCACCAGTAATGGAAATGGAATCACGTTTCCCACCTTAAAGGTAAGTGTCCGGTAACCATGTATCATACAGTCACTGGCTTGGTTTGGTTAATAACGATCTGCTGGTTATTCCGACTGGTATGACCACATCTACCCACCCGGTTCAAGTGCTTTTTATACAGTGGTACTTAGACTGAACTGGGTTAGGTACCGATTTTCACTCAGGCCGTTTTAACCGGCTGGACCGGCCCGGTTCATATACTTGCTTTATTTGATCAATTATTTAAGAGCACATGTATTATAGAGTCAAAATGAACACCATAAACGCGTCACTAGTGACTTATTTCAACAGGGATAAATTACTTCATAGGTTTCCAAAAAGTTTGTAAGTATTTCTCTTATTTGTGATTCGACTGTCAGCCCTTTGAAAATCGTTTGTAAACATAGAATTTATAATACAAGACATTTGTAAGGATATGCTTACGATGAAAAATGCGGACATTGAACCGCGTGCCAATTGGCCGGGGTGAACTATTATTACATAATGCAGCCCGACGTATAGAAATGGAAAGATGGGACTAGATTGGACGAACGGTCCAAACAAGTAGAGTACAAATCAAAATATCGACCATGCATAGCATTACCCTAAATTGTAACGACTTCGTAGAGATGATGCTTTGACAGTATAAAGCAATCAGTATAAAACAAGTAATAACTAACCTTTTACGGACCAAAACAAAATTTGTCCTTTAAACGTTATCCGTACCTAAGTGAAACACACATTAGCGCTTAGCTCTTTAAAGTTTCGGTTAGAAAACCGTTGACTAAACATCATCAGTACATTCAAAATAACTAAATTAGGCAGAAGTATTTGAACTTTTTCAATGGCAAAAGAATGTCTACTTGGATAGAAAATCCACAATACAGATTATCAAAAAAGGAAACTATATGGCTCCGATGTGGCTTGAGAGTTGAAACCGAGAGTATCTAATTTCTTATTCCAAAATCGGATCAACTGCATCGCCATCTACCATTACAAGAAAATCAAAGTACAAGGAAGGTACCGTCATCACTAAACTTGGATCCATACTTGATTCTTCACGATTAGGTTCAAAAGTTGGTGCTCAGCTCCTCTCTTGTTAAGTTCGAGTAAAAATCAATAAACCGAAAGAGTGCCACCTATAGCAGGTATGACTCCACAACAGTTCGGCCAAACTTCTCTTGAACGTCTTTGGGAGTTTCAATCTGGGCGAAACATAGCAGAAAGAAATATAAATGCACATATGATTAAAAGGCATTTTTTTTTTCTTTTTCATAGTTTAAATGCGAAAGAGGAATTAATTTACAAACAGAATATCTTACCGCGTTTAAAGCCTTAAAGATGGCCTTAACAGTGTTATGAGGATTCCTTGAGCCAACAACCTATAAAGACGAAAAGGAGGCATTGAGAACTTTGTATTGTGGATTTATTTAGCCCATCCTGTCTCCCACAATATCCAATTTTGAAAATTACCTTAGACTTGACGTTCTTGAAACCAGCTAAATTCAGTATAGTTTGGACTGTTCTACCTGCTTTCATTCCTGTTGTCGTTGATGCAGGCCAAAGATACAGCTGAAACAAAGGTAGAGCAACTTAGATCATAAAATACAAAGAGAATAGCATGATGCTGTTAAGTTAAAACATTACAACAGAAAGGGGGGGAAAATAACATGATCAAGAACCTTGGTTTTTTTGTACGAAGTTTGGACTGCATGTGCAATTGTATGCTCTTCGTGTCGCTCCACGTAATGCAGATTTTGAAAGCATTTCTCATATGCCTGGAAGAGTAAAATAATTCAGTAAAATTATTAGGAATAATTCCACGCAATAGATTGCTCCAAGTAACAAATTGTCATGTGCAATGTTAAGAAATGCGAAATGAAGACAGTGAACACAATTGAGAGCCAATCAAACATGCAATACAACAGGGAATACATTAAAAGCTTTTACATAGAATTCATCCTCGGACTAGGCCGTTAAGCGATCACAAATACTCGGTTTATACAGAGCACTTTGAATCCCCAAGTATAAACTTCTCACGCATTAACAACAGCTCATAAGATTCAAATAAGTACACCAGCCTGACTCGCATGATCGCATCAAGTTGTTCCAAAAAACTCTAATGCAATGAGAAAATAGAACAAATGATGAAATATTGGTAGCTAAAGAAATCATTAACAGCACTAAATAGTAAACTCTCACACACTGTAACATGCTCAAGCCTTCAAGTTACATGCGAAGTAAAAGCTGTGAGTGCTAACTACTTCCATCTCTGTGCGCTGGTACATACACACCCAAATTAGAGTTTCTAAACAATTTGTCACACTACCCACTGCAAACTCTTAAATTGCATTGTCAAAGGGTACTGACTCCTACCAGTAAAACAGCAGCTTTATGAACTAAATTTTATAGTTGCACAGATCAGTAAAAAACAAATATGCTGTCTTTGGAATCATATACCCACCACCATCAAAGACATTTGAAGCATGAAAGCACTAGATTTGAATAATCATTTGTGCAATTAATGGACATGATGGCTATTTTTAGAAAAGGATCTTCGCTTAAGAGACCACAAGGCATAAGTTCTTAAAACACATGTTAGGCAACCTGATTCTACAACTATTTATAGGAAATTCCCCAAAAATACAACCATGCAAAAGTTACTTTCAATCTTTCAGTACCGTCATCCAAAAAATAGGAGCATAAAAATAATTCAACTTCAAAAGCCTCACCATATTCAAGTGAAACCTTGTGTTAAATGAACAACAGTAGAAACAGAAAGGAAAAGAAATGGAGAACACAACCAAGCATATACCCTTGACTTATACAGCTAGCAGCTCCAACTCCATGCTGCCAACATGACGAGGATACAGGTACATATGGTGGAAATAAATGATCACCATGGGATCAAAAGGCCGATAATTCCAACAACTAATAATTCATTGGCTAAAATATTTACACAAATCGAAATTATTGTACAACCACATTACAAATGAGTGCTTCAGTGATTCCTTTTCAATCAGCTTCTCGCATCCAGTGCACCCAGTTGAGTCGGTAGACATAATCAGATCTTTAACTAATTATTAGATGAAGTTTAGAGATATTTGGTCAAAAATCTGACAATTCAATGTCTTTGAATAAAAATGGTCCTCAACAAATCACTAAAATATGACAGGGCATCTTTAAACACTGGAACCCCATGGTAAGCCAACAACAACAAGAGATTACCTTTTGAAGGGCAACCGGAACAGCAGGGCCTTTTGCTTTAGCAAAGCCAACAACACCATGGTAATTCCCACAGGCCAACATTGCTGTGTACTTGATTACTTGTCCACCCTACAGCATAAACAAGTTAAACTAAAAACTATCATTATATAAATTTCAAAGGGTGAAAATCTACAGAAAAGGCAACGGTACCTTGGTAACTTTGCAAGTTCTGTTAACATCGATTAGCTTCACATCAAATCCCTGCCATTGTTCAACGAAATGAAATTCAAGTATATTTTGACAGCAAAATGGATATCAACATGAGTAAAAATGATGGGCATACCAGAATGAGCAAATAATTGATGCACACCACTGAAAGTTACTGAAGAAAATAATGAAGTTTTGCCACATGCTTGTGTGCTAGTAATTACATTCAATTACTTTTGTTAAGACTAAGTTTAATTAAGAGTGAGAAATATTTGCATGACTAAAATATCGCATACATTTGTGAAACCACTATTAAGTTCCAGTACCATGCAATATCACCCAGGAAATGCCTTCTCTATGGCGGAAGTACTAAGTCAACTGACAACAGGTTCATCAAGAAAGAATATCAAATTTGCTACAGGTGACTTGTTGGTTGTTTACATATGAAATCATGGGATAAATATTCATTATGTAATATATCTATTAGGACTGTACAGAGTTTAATAGACATACTCACAAAAATAGTTGATGCTACAGGTTCTTATCAGCTAGACTAACTTAGAGGAGACACCACCAAGGTGAAAATTCATTTTTTAAACATAAAATATACATTTTCTTTCACTACCCAACACTCTGTACCACTGTACAATTAAGTTATAGTAAGATCTATACATTATTCTAAGAGCATTGACATTTGGCAATAAATTCAACGCCCAGAATATTCAGACAAGACGTAATTTTCTATAGCAATGCACTTCAAATAAAATCTTTCAGGATTGCACTGAAAATAACTTAATTGCATTGACGTAGACTAGATGACAGACAGTATTAAACCAAGAAAAGATTATAAAACAGACAAGGATAAACTTTTTTTTTTTTTTGGAATTACAAGGATAAACTCTGTTCTTACTTTCCTATAAAGAGGTCTTCTTTGCTTTTCTGTCAAAGAGTTCCTCTCCTCCGCAAGATCCCTGATTTCCTCTTCCAAAAGCTTTCCCTTCTTCCCGAATGTATGATCCAACTCTGCTAGTTTTTCCTCAAGTATCTTGTCAATAGAGTTAAGTTTCTCCAACAGTATATCATCCCTCTCCTTCATGTCATCAAATTCGTCGTCATCATCTCCCTCCACTCCCCCCTGTATCATTTGTTTTTCCTTCTCGAATCCAGCATTTTCAAGGAGATCGGCTGAAGGCCCCATTTGTTCATGCTGAATTACTCCATAATTGGCAGGATTATTAGGATCATAAGCGTCTTTCCACTCTACTAATCTAATGGCTCTATTAAGTTTCTGTTGGAGAAGGAATTTGTCCTTGCCAGAGGACTGTTTCAGACGGTTCATCAACTCACCAATGACCCGATACTCTGGGCGTAGCTGCAAATGCTTTTGCTCAAACTTGTCAATTTTGGTCATCCATTTGTAAGCATCATCAAGCGTCTCTGTCAAAATTCCAGATATTAAAGATCAATTACATTGATATAACTTCATGGAAACATGCAAGTGGTACATTATGAAGAGACTCCCCCATGTTATCAAATCAGCTCAACTACAGTTCTTTACTCAAATTGTACATTAAATAAGATAGCAACGCACAATCGACATATAACACAACTTATCTAAAACTGACATGGTATATTTGGAAGTTGGGTATAGGAAGACAAAACCATGCATTACAAACAAACTCTGTATGCAAAACTTTCCACCAAGGTGTTACTTGATTTTTGACATCAGACTTACTTGAGAGGAAAAGTCTGTGATACTAACTTATCATTCACAAGTGCAAAGGTGATATTGCTTAAAGTATAAGAACAATTATCAAAAAGAACAGCTCAAATATTGTTTCTACACAGCAGCGGAATGAAAAGTGCATGAGCTTGTAACCTATTATTAAAATGCATACAGAAAAAGAAAGCACTTGAAGCCGGTGGCTGTTATCACATGCGTTAAAAAGCATACTACGATGATAAAAGCTATAACTTCTGTTCAAGCCTATAACTCCTGTTCAAGCAATCACAACGAATTTATTCACATGGATGTTGGTGAAACAAAGCAACAGAGCGTCTAATATAAACTAGCTCCAATTGCTAATAATTCAAATATTACTTCCCTCTTAAGATGATCAACCAAGAAAATAGGCATGTATATCATGGATATTAACACGTTATACACTTAAAATAATGGAACTACTACTCTTTTAATGTTTTGTAAATCTTCAAATCTGAACTTGCTGCAATAGCTAATTAGTCTGACGCAACTTCGCACTTACGACGAAAAATACATACGGAAAAAATGAATATCAGCCTATCATATAAAATGGAATAATGACCCATCAAATGTGCAAGGGAACTTCTATAAGTAGGCTTCACATAAGTTCTTCAATGGCCAAACAATCCAAACTTACTCCAGTTGCTAACCACTTTGACACTAATTGCCTCTTAAGAAGATAAATAAAAAAAAAATACCCATCATACCATAAACATTATCATTAACACATCACTAAGTGAATGAACTCTTAACCCATCGTATGTGTAAAACGGAACTTCTACAAGTCCGATTTCAATGGTCGAACAAATTGTGCTTCAATTGATAATTAGCCCTATATCACTTCTCTCTTATGTTAATAAAACAAAAGGACAATTTTTTTTAGGAAAGATAAAACAACAAAACGGACATGTATATCATGAACATTAATCCTGCAGTGGAACTTCTACAAACAGTATTTTCTCAATGGCCAAACATGATAATAATTGTATATAACTAACCCGCCTCGGTGAAGTTCTTGAGAAGCTCCTCGTGCCTCTTGTACTTCTTCTCAAACAACTCAGCCCCCTTTTTAATAGCTTCTGGAGTGAATCTCTCGTCATCTTCGCTCTCCGAATCAGTGGGCTCCTCGTACAAGTTGAGCTTGTCTCCGGGGTCCTTGAGCTTCTCCTTCTCGAGCTTCTCGATAAGGGGTCCTACGCCCATGTAATCCTCTTCATCCTCCGCGTCTATATCGGCCGTATCTAACCCTGCCCTCTTCCTCTCCTCCCGCTCCCTTTGCTTCTCCCTCTCGACATCTGCAAGGAGCTCTTGGATGGTCCTCGCTGAGGAAAAGAACCGATTATTCCCAGGAATGTGAAATTTTACATAAGGAAATTGTAGGGACTGTGTTTGGCAATGAAAATGGGAATTCGTTGGTTGTGATGCTTGTGTTTTTGGAACCGGGACAGAAATATATGAATTCGAGAAGGAAACCAAAGGGTACAATATCTGGGAATGGGAACGGAAACGAGAGCCCGAACGGGATAGTAATACAATCATGGTTAAAAGATGGGTTTCCGCAGAGATTGAATCTTTTGCAGTTATTCTGGAAACTGCAACTTCTGAGAAATTGGTCTAGTTTTAAATTCCTAAATTCTCAACAATCTGATCAGCAACAGCATTAAGGTTCCACTTGCTCATTCAGTAGCAATTGTCAGTCGCTTTAAGAATTGCTTTCGTTCCATATCAGTTTCAGCTAGGGAAATGATCTCCACTGCATGGTATAAGGTTTTGCTTGGTAATACTGTTGATTTTCAAAATCTGCGTTTAAGAATTGATTGTAAAAGTGTGTGAGTTCTACTTTGTTGACAAATAAATTTTAAAAGTTGTTTTGAGAAGTATTGTGGTGATAAGTGAACACTGCTTATAAAAGTACCCATTTGAAAAGCAAAAATTGATTTTTAAAAACATGTGCTCTATAACCTTTGCTAGACACCAACCATAACCATTTTTCAAGAAAAAACAGCAACTATTACAATTTTCAAGGAATAAAAAAAGCAAGCAATTATGAAAAAACAATCACAAACCGACCCAATAAATGCATTCCCATATCTATTCTCATCCCCTAAATTTTACTCTTTATATTTCAAAATTAAAATAGAGACTGGAATATAGGAATGCTCACACCCAAACCCCTAAACTCAAAGGTAATATTGCGGATGAATAATATCCCCGAATTCACTGTATACCCACTATTTTGTATTAATTGACTAGTAGTATATACACTAGTGTGAGCATACCCTAAAATTTAGTCCCAAAATCAAACTTATGTACAACCTATACTGCTAGTAAGAGCATTCACACAAGTCTTACTGATTTAATTTCCGCATGTCACTTCCTAGAAACTCATTTCTCTCACTAGCATCGACATTTTAGAAATTACAAACATCACTTTTTTTATAAAATTTTTCAAAAAAAAAAAAATGGAAGAATTATATACAAAGCAAAAAAATGAAAAAAATTATGTTTTTTATAATCTTAACGAGGGTTTTACAGGTTTGATGGGAAAAAATTTAACTTCTAAAAGAAAAGTTGTGAATATTATAGTATCCCACTTAGAAATCTACTGTAGCATTTCTTTTACCATTTC
>MKEJ01052853.1:0-15900 GCA_001753735.1 Embelia ribes | reverse complement strand
AAACATGATAATAAGGCCAAGTGAATTTTATTTATTTTAATGTTACATTCGCACAATTCTATTAATAAAGGATGACATTCAGTTGTGTTGGTTTAATTTTATGTTGAGGATGGTTGTTAGTGACGTACTTAGGATGTGTTTAAATTTTGGGGCATTACAATTTTTGATATGAAAACTCTTTCTCAAGATAGGAAGAGAAACTCTAGAAGTTGAAAATAGCATAATTTGAAATGATGAAAATTTTTTGTTTGGTTTTTCATGGGGTTCAATTGAGTTTGATGATAGATTAAACCCATCATCGGAGATGAATTTGATAGGATATTTCAGGTTCTTTTTTTCTCGAAGAAAATAATGGTACTAGGACAAGTTTAATCCAATGAGGATTTTGCAAGACAAAGACCCGCTGGGCGGCTAAACAAACTATTAAATGTAAGTAGAAGGACTTTTATGTCTAATTTTTTATATTGTATCATTATTTGAATGTAAGGGAACTTTCTTGTGCAATTCGGATATAAGTATCCAATTGAATTTTTAGGAGAAAACTATAAGGACCAAAGTGAAATTCCCTAACCTAATTGAATTGATATTAAAATATAAGCATATTACCTCCCACATGCGGCGACAACTTTGACATTATTTTGGTGAATTTGGTTCACTATGACGCTTATGTTTTGCACAGAAATATAAGTATCTTGGGTAATCAATTATACTAAAATAGAGAAAAATATTTTGAGAATTTTTAGAGCAAGAACTTGAGAAAATAAAACTTTATTATTGGGAATTGATCGTAGAGATCATTGGTGATTGGAGAATTGACCATTATTTTTGGGGTTTTTCGTTGGGCAACAAGTTTCTTATTTAGGTGTTCACTATTGATTTATTTTGTGATTTTACTCTTCTATCTATTTGAGATTGATATTTCTCATCTATACTATAGGTGATTTTGACTGTATTTTCTCTATTGACTAGTAGATTGAATTTGTGAATATATAGCCCTGTGGATTTTTTACTCTTGGTTTGGGGAAATTTTTCATACTTTAAATTTTTGTGTCTTTTACATATCATTATTTATTTTTGCTTGTGGTTGGTTATTGTATTCTTGCATTAGGGTACTATTTATTATTTGCTTCCGTTGTGGTTTGGGAACAAGTATGAGTACTTGATCGTTATTCTTAACAAGTGGTATCGAAGCTTGGATAGAGCTCTTATGTTTGTTTGATACCAACAAGGGGTATAAAGTTTAGCTGTTGGTTTTTTTTTGTTTATTGGCAAGACAAACGATATCAACATAGCTCAGATGACATGTTTGAATAGTCTCAATTACCATGATTGAAAGGGTAAGATGAAAGACCTTTTATATGTGAAAGATTTGTACTAACCAGTGTTTTCAAAAGATAAACCTACAGGAAAAATTGGAGAGAAGTGAAAAATTCTTCATAAAAAGGTTTGTGGGTTTATTCGCCAATTGGTTGATAATAATGTTTTGAACTATGTGATGGATGAAACTGATGCAAAGACATTTTAGGAAAAATTAGAGGTTTGTATGCTAAGAAAACTGCCAATAATAAGATGTATATTATTGGTCAGATGATGTACTCGTAGTATGAAGAAGGTAAGCCTATGTGTAAGCACTTTCAAGGTTTGATCATAGTGTCGAGTAACATGGATGTGAAGCTCAACAATGAGTTGCAAGAATTATATTTTTGTGGACAATGCCAGATTTATTTGAGACTTTGAGGACTATGTTATCCATGTATGCACCTTATGAGAAGATCACCATGGCAATGGTGATGAGCTTTGTGATGGGTGAAGAGATGAGAAAGAAAACTATACCTCCTTTTCATATATAAGGTGCTCTTGTTGCATAATCTAGGTGGAAAATTCATAATCGTGATTCGGGTTGTAAATGTTATTCAAGAGGTGTTTCATATTGGTGGGCTAATATTCAGTGTCATTATTGTCATAAAAAGAGACACATAAAATTAAATTGTCATAAGCTTAAACAAATGGAGAACATTGACAACAAGAAGAGCGAGGACACAGGTATTGTTGATGATGACTTCTTGGTTATTCATAATAATCCGATTGTGAGAAGTTATGTGTGATTAGTGTTGGGTGGTAGATAGCGGTGCATCTACTCATGTTTCTTCACATCTTGAGGTATTCTCTTCTTATAAAACTTGTGATTTGGGTAATATTTTTATAGGTAAGATACTCTATCAAAGGGTGTGGGTATAGGCAAAATTGATCTGTGGACTAACAATGGCACTAGGTTAGTCTTGAGGAATGTCAATTATGTTCCTGACATTGGCTTAAATATTCTTTCTCTAGATCAGTTAGCCAAATGATGGTTGTTGCAACACATTTTTATGGAAGAGTTTGAAACTCACCTAGGGTTCAATGGTAGTTGCTTATGGTTTTAGACACTCTAACTTTTTTGTAGTATAGATGGGTAGTTATGTAGTTAGTAGTAGTCATTTTAAGGTTTCTCGTAGCCTTGGTACCGTGGTTAGGAGGTTTTGTTTGGACCTATCATACGATGATGGTGCTAGTAAGCGGGTGCAATTAATCGATGATCATTCAAAAATTGAAGGAGTTGTTCCAAAATTTATTGATGAGCCTGCGGAGACTGTTACTTGTGGTTCGAATAATTTGTGTTCATTTGTTGATTACTCATTGACTACTAAACTGAGTGTTGCTTTGGTGGAACGAATGAAGATTATTTTTCAAAAGAGATTGCCTTGTAAGAATATTATTGGTTCCTTATTTACTAGAGACTTGAATATGTCATTGTCTCACGGGGTTAGTTGATAGGTGTTGCACATCCGCTTATGCAGGGTCACTTTGTTAGCATTTCGTAGAGCAATTTGTAAGTTGCTGGAGATTGAGGATAAAAGACCATTTATGTTGCGAATTGTTAGATCTTGGGAATAAAAGACCAACGGTTTTGTTAGTACCATATTTGGCATATCTCTCCTACTTTTCGGTAGGGAAAGATTTGTTCAGTGTACCTCTAGGTAGAAACACTTTTGTATCTAATTTTGGATATTGTGTCCTTATTTGAAATTAAGAGAAAATTTTCTTGTGCAATTCGAATATAAGTATCCAATTGATTTAAAACAAGAGCATATTCTATCATGCAGGTGGTGGAAGCTTTGTGTTTTTTGTCCTGCTTTGGTGAAATTTGTTCACTTTGAGGCTTATATTTTGTAAAAAAAAATAAGTATTTTGCATAACCAATTAGAATATTTTGGGAATTTTTAGAGTAAGAGCTTGAGAAGATCAAGCTTTATACTTGTGAATTGACTGTAAAAATCATTGGTGATTAGAGGATTTACCGTTATTTTCAGATTATCTGTTAGGTTTATTGCCTGGGTATTTCATATTATTTTATTTTGTAGTTTTACTCTTATATCTATTTGAGATTGATATCCATCGTCTATACAAGAGATGATTTTTGTTTTATTCTCTCTATTGGTTAATGAATTGATTTTATGGGTGTGCAATCCTATGGGTATTTTTACTCTCAATTTGGAAAGATTTTTTCCATGTTATAATCCATAATCTTTTACATATCGTTATTTATTTTTGCTCGTAGTTGTTTATCGTATTCTTGCATTTGGGCCATATTTATTATTTATTTTCTTTGCAATTTGAGCACGGGTGTAAGTGCTTGAATCATGAAAACCATATTAAGTGATTTTTTTATACTCGTATGCATAAAACTCCTATCCAATCTTTTAAATCATGATGACCATATTAAGTGATCCTTGCACAATTTATATAGAGATAAACTAAAAATTTTATGAGTATTTATGTTGCTAGGTTATAACATTAGCGGAAGAAATATGACTAAGCAGGGCCGGTCCTGAAATTTTGAATGCCTATACAAAATTGAAAAGAGTGCCTCATTTTTATTTATTTGACTAACAGATATCATTTTCAAATAATCTCACATATAATGTTACAAATTTTTTTATGCACTATAATTTAGAACTTAAAATTTCTTGTTGCTAATCCTTACACAAATTAACGAACTGGTTTGTATTCTTGCACAAAAAAATCTAAAAATTACTAATAAGTGTGTTATTATAATTCTTGGACCTCGTGCAATCATATCTCTCGTACGTATTCAGGAATGCCTATATAACTAAGTCCAAAGTTTGAAACAGTGATGGTCCCCAAATTTGAAAAGAGTGACGAAGTCGGTCCTAGCGTTGTAAAACAAATGTTTGGACCTTATTTCTCTGAATCATAACTTAAAAATTACCCTCACTAGGAAATTAAACCAACTAGAAACTAAAACTAATTCAAACATCTTTATATGATGATTTAACACATACAATTATATGTTCTTGTCATCTGAGCTTGATACGAGACTCGTATTTATTTAAGAAAATCAAAGAGGGAACTATCAATTCAGATAAAATATAATATCTTGACATGAAAGTCTATTTTGAATGAAGTAATCCAAGTAAACCTTTTTCTTGTGTTGAAGGATTTCCCCTTATAAATCAACGACAAAATCTTGTAATCATCGAAGTGCTAAAAAATATTAAGTTTCATGATATTATGTAAAATAAATGTTGCGCTTCAATTTTCTTATAACCTAAATTAATAGTGTTAATTGATTGTGTAATTATTTTTATATCGAAACCAACATGTGATTTAAAAAACAAATTATAGAGGTAAAATAAAATCAGTCAAATGAATTGAAAGTAAATTGAAATAAATGAATTGAAAAGACTAAGATGGAAGTTCAATAAGAGCATTTGGAAAAAATTGAAACGACTTGAAGACGATAGGAAATAAATTATTAAAATAGAAGTAAAAAAAAAAAAAAGAAAGATTTCACCCTTTAATTGAATGCCCATATACATCCCATAAATTTAAGTATATTTAATAAAAATCATATAGTACAAAAATTGATCTCATGGTTTGGTTAACTAGACCTCAGTCCGTTTATCAATAAATGACTTTTGATACGTAACAAATTTATGGCTATAAATATCACCATCGAAAAAATTGCTTACACAAATGAATAATAATACGTGACACCTAGTTATTAGCTTCTTCTATAAATACTCAAAATAGGTTACCTACAAATATCATTTAAATCATTAGCAAAAACGTGTATCAAATCATATTTATCAACTTGTTACTCATACCCAATCTAGCAAGGAAGTCCTTTCAATGGAAGACTTTTTTATTTCATTGCAATATATATAAATTTATGAGATTACATCACAAATTTCATTCAATTGAGGATAAATTACTATTAATATTTTTTTGATTTAAAAATAATTATAATGTATATTTTTTAAATTATAATAATTTATTCTTAAAATATAGTGAATTCATATAATAAATTTTTTTTATGCAAATTTCTATAAAATATTTTTTTTTTATTAAGTTGGTTCATCTGACGAAGCTTCATTTGGAGGAAATGAGAAGCACGAATGATTTATTTATGGAAAAATTACACTTTCCCCCTCGAGATTTCTGATTATGACATATTACCCCTTAAGGTTTCCGAAATTACGCATTCGCCCAAAGTCATAAACCAAGTTTGTTTATATTTAACGGCCATATTACCCTCACTTCATCTTCTTATTTTATGAATTTTGAAATTTGTATTTGGAAAAATTAAATCAATACTATCATATTTAAAAAAAAAAGTGTTATATCTACATTTACAATGCATTTCTTAAGAAAATTATAATAAAAAAACTAGACAAATATTAATATTGGGCTTGTTTGGTTCATTACAGAAGTAAATTACTCTTGTAATTATTATTTAAAAATAAAAATATTATTTATTTGCATCAGTAAAAATAAAATATTTTTTACTTAAAAATACCAAAGATATACTTCTACAAAAATAAAGATTTTGTTATTTTTCTACAAAAGTATACTTCTCTTATACTTTACTCTATTACTAATTACTTTTCACAATTCCAATACTAAAAATTATAATTTTTTCAATTTCTACCAAACACACGTACAATAGTTACAAGAATTATTTAAAAATATATTTTTCCACCTCAAACAAAAAATTTTACTTCTGTATTTTTAAGATATAACCAAATAAGCCCACTAAAAGGGTATTTTTGGAACTTATTGAGTTACTTTAACAAATAATTTGACTTTACTTTCCCCTGGAAAAATTTTAGGGTAAAGTGAAATGGACACAAAACCTATTGGGGGACTGTAATGCCAGGGATCGAAGAGGTTTTTACGAAATTATCAGAAACCTCATGGGGCAAAGTGTAATTTACCTATTTATTTATTAATTAATTTAACTATTTTTCAAGTATTGCGGCCGTTGGTGTTGCGGACATCGTATATGACTTTGACTAAACTCCCCGTGCTGGACATAAAACCCCAGGTGTTGCGTTGACGTGTCGATATTTTGATACCCCCTCTATTAAAAAAATAAAAATAAAAATAAAAAATTAATAACCACAGCCAAAATATTAAATATTTATTTCTCTTGCTAACATATTTTTATCATGAATATAAAAAATGGAATTTTTTAGTAAAAAATGTATTAAATGATAATATTTTAATAAGAGAGCGGATCAAAGAATAAATAATTTTACAAAAAATCCTACAAACTTTTTAGGGCGTTTGATCTGTAACGATCAACGGTTAGAATAAGGGACAAAAGATTTTACAAAAAATTCTTCAAATTTTTTAGGCCGTTGGATCTGCAGCGATCAACGGTTATGATGTATCTCTCTCCACTTTATTTCTCCATTTTCTCTCTCATATATATCCTCTCTCCCCATTTTCTTTTTCCACTTTTTCTCTCATATATCCTAACAGTTGATCACTGCAATCCAACGACCTAAAAAATTTGTAAAATTTTTTTTAAAATTCTTAATCTCTTGATCCGTTCCCTTTTAATAAAATATTTATTTTATAGTAATTTTAAAAAAGAAATTGGGTGTGAGTAGGTGCATTTCTAACATTGACTTAGTCACACGCTGTCACCAAACCATCTCCCTCATAAGTTAATGTAATGTAAGGGCATAATTGCACTTCTGACCCCTGTATTGGTTCACCGGGTTCTTTTTTATTCCCTACAATTTTGGTTATTGCAATATACTTTCCAAAATTTTGGATGTTTTCAAATTTGTCCTAGTTAAGGATGATTAATGGTGTGGATACGAGACGAGTCAAGTTTTTGCATTTTTGAGTTCCACTCAGTAAAAGAGTCATAATTTGTAATATATATTTTTTTCATTTGACATCCACAACTTAGGCGAAGGGGTGTGAATAGATATCTGTTACCAATTTGAATGTTTAATCTTTAATAGGATGTCAAGTAATAATGTACATATATTGGTCCATTCATTGGCCGCAAGAAGAGCTCGAACCTAACTATATGATCCTCAGGAAAAAAAAAGCACTTGATTTTTATCAGTTTGAGTTTGAATTTGTCAGGAAAAGAACGAAGATCAACTCGTAGCCACACGTAATGATATTCTCATTGACCAATACAATATCACATAAAAATGATGGCATACATACACTGACTGATAATTACGCATTAAAATTGAACACATTCTTATAGAAAATTATCTCGTGTGTTGATAAAAATAAGTTTATAGCACAAAATATTGACACATAAGATAGGTATACTTGCAAAACAATTATTATTAGCAATCAACAACATAATTGGAAATAAAATCCCAATTTGATTCTAAACAAATGTAACTTACTCACTTGATATTGTATCCATTAACAATGCGATATTCGTGCACAACATGGACCAATTCCATAATTCTTACACAAAATGAAACCATATGCGGAAGAAAAAAAAAAAGAAAATTAATTAAATTTATGAGGACCAATATTGAAAAATTTCCCGAAATGTATTAGTCCACCATCTGCCAACGCCTTCCTAATTTCATCCACCTCGCGCGCCCTTTGAATGCTAGCTAGGTCTCACTTTCCCCTGTTTTCCCCTCTATTTAAATACATACCCAACTAAATAAACCTTCTCATTCGCACATCTCTCTCTCTATCTCTCTCTGTCTCTCTCGCTCGCGGCGGAAAGATGGCTCAAGATGCCCTCCAGAAAGAGACGGCGAGTGCGGTGTGTGTAATGGACGCCTCTGGTCACGTGGGCACAAGCCTCGTCCAACGCCTTCTCCAAAGGGGATACAACGTTCACGCCGCGGTTCAGACCCACAGTAAGCTTTAATTGTTCAATTGCCGATAATTATTTACTGGATTTATGTATTTATATTGGCCTTGTTTGTTTGGGCTGTTAAAAACAAAAAAAATGATTCTTGTTTTCATACATACATATATGTATAGTATATATAGATGTATTTGCTTAAAAATAGCAAAAGTATAATTTTGTAGAAATATATCAAGTGATACTTGTTTTTAAAAAGACTATCGAGGTAGGAAAAAAAAATGTATATTTTTTACTTTATTCCAAATATACCGATAATACTTAAAAATATATTTTTGCATATCTAACCAGAAAAAATATGTTTATAGTGTTTTGATTTCATTATTGAGGAAAAAATCAAAGCGCATCAATATTCGGAATCCTAACATATATTATATGATAGATTCTGAATTCCCGTGCCCGCTGATATGATACGAAAGATTTTAATTACAGTTATCAATGGAATACATTTGGAAAACCGATTGTATTGAAATATTTGTTTTGCCATGACTGTCGGAAGGAGAATCGAATAAATTTTTTGAATGGTACTGTCATTTCTCTAATGCGAATGATTTCGATTCATTTTCCTTTTGCTTTTCATTGGCATAACAATAGAAATAAAATCAATTAGCTATATCATGTAAATAATTTGGTTTAGTGAATTATTCTTTCGTTAAGATGGAAAGAGAAATTACGAGCTAAAAAAGATATATTATTTTTGAATTTTATGAATGGCGTGACATCTAGTTTAACTTATTAATTTTTCATAAGAACCTTTTTTTTCCTTTCACTACTGATTTTAATCAAATTAATTGCGAGATTAATAATTTAATTACTATCCATCTAAGGGAGATACATTATTCAAGATTATATATTGAATAACTCTCTATTCAGCATATTTGGATAGTATTCTTTAAATCAAATGTTATTGTGATGATAGGGAAGAAAAGATTTTCTAGTTAAATACCAAAATAGTATTCCCACTGAAATAACAGAGGAAATATATTAAGTCAATACTATTATTTTTAAGCCTTTGGCTCCTTTTTAAGTTTCTTATAATTAGAAATAAGAAATTCCTTAAAAAAAGGGATCTTTTCAAAATATGTAATGGTAAAAATTGATTTTAACTATCAAATCACACTTTTCATTAATTGGTTATGTATTTCCAAAAGTTACCCATTTATTCACAATACACGGATATTAACGAGGGGATGTTTTAAAGAATATTTTTTTTATTAAATCACGCTTTCTTTTATTGAGCTCTATTGATTGAAAATTTCAATTATTTTCAGGTAATATTCAGATATTGGAAGGATTTGGTAACGAAAACAATCGATTGAAGATTTTCAACACAGATTTATTTGATTACCAAAGCATAATTGAAGCTTTAAATGGTTGCTGTGGTTTGTTCTACACTTTTGAGCCACCTCAGGATCTCCCCATTTATGATGTAAGTTATTTTTTTACATATTATTATATTTAGTTTCATTTTTCGTGGGTAATTTTATTATTAATTTTTGTCAACGTGACTTAGTCCGAACAAGATAATTGACCAAACTTTTTGGGTATTGACTAGAAATGTTCTTGTCAAAGCTTTGGTAATCGTAAACTTGTAAATTTACAACCTTTTACAAAATAAAAATAAATAATTAGTTTACAGACGTGTTACATGCTTATGTATTCATATATAATTGGTTTACTATTACTTCTCTCGTTTCGCATTATAAATTAGCGTTTACACCAGTTTTTTTTTATTTTATTTTTAAATCTCATTTTTTATAAATTCACTTCTCATACAAAATAGAAATGAGTCACACCAGACTTTCTAAAAAGTCATTTTTATATAGCAAAAATATAAATATCAAAGATAACAAATTCTAAAAAAATATTTTTTTAATATATTAGTGTATTTGTTTTATTTTGGTACCAAAAATTTTATTTTTTTAACAAAGAAATTGTAAATAATAGCTTTCTCAATAAAGAATTTTTTTGTATCATTTATAGAAATCTTTCTTAAAATAAAAATATTGACATGGGTGATTTTTTTTCTCAGTTTTTAAAATTAGAAGGAGAAGAAAGGTAGGGATGCTCTTCGCAAAGGATTCATCCTATAACCCTATTTAATGAGTGAAGCTACTCTATTCTAATTCATAGAAAGTCTTTGTCCCAATATATTGTGATACACAGTGACGATATAGAATTTTTAAAAAGTTGAGCCAAGTCCACTTGAATATAGAAGGCTAATATTTTAGTTATCATGTTTTATTTGAATATGTAACAACAATTAATTTAGATAAGCGAAATTTATTATATTGACCAAAAATAATTTTATCAATAGCGTAGACTTGTTATATAAATGTATCTTAGAGGCAATATGCTCTATGTTATTGTAATTTGTTACATTCAAAAGTTATTGATACTTGCTGTGTGTGCCGCTAACTGATATGCTTAATAATGATATCAATTAGTATATTATTTTTTTGGGATAAATGTCAACTTCAATCTTTCAAGATATAATATTACCTACTCACAAAAAAAAAAATGCAAGTTAAGATTTATTAATTTATAATTTTAAATACGGTGACTTTTATTATAAAAACAGTAAGATGAAAGATGTTTCTAAAATAAAAATATAAGTAACAATTTGAAAAATTTATACTTTTTATATAAAAGTTGAAAAATATAATAAAACAAAAAATTTTTGTTATCTTCGATCAAATTCAAATTCTCTATATGAAACCAAAGCACACAAGTACCCGAAAGAAGCTAAATAGCGTAATTTCCACGGGTACCGACACGTCCTTGATACATAAAAGAAGTTAATTTAAGAAAAAATTCGGTAATTTCGCGAGATCAATAGACGGACGAACCGAAGCAAATATTATATCCCGCTCGACCCCAAAATTATTTTAAAATAACAAATTGAACCCAAACCGAAGTTAGAATCCGAAAATTAGACCTCGGCCGGGTTCGGGTTTTAGGGCCACCCGTATCCATGTACCATCCTAGCTGGCAAGCCAATTGAATAATCCCAAACTCCATCGCTTCTCTCTCTTTCTCTCTCTATCTGTCTCCTCAGTCCTCATCGCGATCCGGCAGTTGCCTCTCTCTCTCTGTCTCTCTCCGATTATCTCTGCCGACTGTATATATACCAGTCGACGATCCCATAGCTGCTTAGATCTTCGCTGCCGGTTGTGACTGAGGTAATAATTCGATTTGTGTTTTTCTTTTTCTCATCTAACATCCATTATTTTAGACCTAATTGATTTTTTCGCCTTACGATGTTTTGTTTGTGTACAATTTTGCGTATCTAAGGTTAAATTCGTGATCTATAGATTTTTAGTTTGCTTAAAATTGCTGTCTTTAGACGGGTGGAATTTGGAATACAATGAAGTTTTTGTTTTGTTTTCAATATTGGCAGAGATTCTGATTTTTGTACAATTTTTGTATCTGGAGTTAATTTTGCAATCCCTGGATTTTTAAATTGCTCAAAATTGTTATCTTTAGATGGGTGGAATTGGGAAAACTATGAATTCTGGTTTGTATAGATTCTTGTTTTGTTTTTTGGCGGAGATTCGATTTCCATGTAATCATAGGATAGCTTTTGTATACTGTTGTGATTTGATGAATAATGGATTGAATTTTGAGTGTTACCTTAAAAAAGTCTCTTTTATCTAAAAAAGATGTGTTGAAGTGCAATAGCTGTTATACCTTCTTTATTACTGTATCTGGGAGATGATAGTCGATAGTATTTGCGATATCTTGCAGGCATATATGTTTGTTAGTGATGCTAAAAGAAAGTGCCAGCTGGATATTTAGGCCTAGTTTGCTGTCACTTTTTAAAATCCTCTTCGTAAGGTTGTTTTTAAGTTTATCCTAAAAGCAGGTGCCATTATAGTCTTTGGTAAATAACAGTAATAAAATTTGTTTTGACTAGTGTGTTGTTTAGTATGTGATGTTTTTTATTCTAAAAAGACAAAAGTAATTATGCATAATGATAAAAACATGATTAAGGTTATTTTGAAAATTAATGATAAAGAAAAGTAGAAACAACTTTTAAAAGCACCCGTGAGGTTGCTTCTAAAAGCACCCCTGAAAGGACAGAAGTTGGTTTTAAAAGCAGATGTTTAAATCTTTTACCAAACACCACTGCTACACTTTCGAAGAAAAAACAAAGCGACTGCAACCCCAAACTGGTCCTTGGTCAAACAATATTACCACGGTTTTCTATTATATTTGTTATTCCTGAATCTCTCCCCACCTGATAGTAATTCTAATTTTTTATCACTATGATTTCATAATGCTTTTTTTTCCTTCATCTTTTTATCATCGGAAGTTAATTTCTACTGGGCTTGTAATATTCATGAATGCACTTTGTTCCATATCCATTTAGAATTATTTATGGAAGCATAGACATTGCAAAGAGATCAAGTGCGTTATACGAATATTATGGGAACACAAAATCCTAATCGTGGTAATTTCCCCCAAAGACCTGTTTCTCCACCCTTTCCCCTTTCTCAGACCACATCACCCTTTTCGTCATCTGGCCCTGTTATCGGTTCAGAAACCTCTGCATTTAGGCCCGGTGCACCAGCGGTTACACAGTCTCAACGGCCTTTCTCATCTTCTGGACCTGTGATTGGATCACCAACATCTGGTTTTAGACCTATACAAACAGGGAGACCAAATGATCCATTGGTATCCCAGCCATCATCATATGCCCCACCACCAGTTGGAACTTTACAGAGATACCCAACACCGCAGTTTTCTCCGACAGCTCAGCCACCTCCTCCACCGACATCTGCTCCAGGGAAGCAGCTGTTCTCTCCGCCATTTAGACCTCCTCCCGGCCAAGTTTCTCCCTCACCTGTTTCCTTTCGTCCACAATCTCAAATGCCATCCTTGCCTATGGGATCTCCCCCGCCAACCATGAATCATATGCCACCTGGCATGAATGCTCCTCCATCATCTTCGTCTGGTTATCCTAGTTATCCTAACCAACAACCTCCACCCTCAGTACAAACTGCACCATTTGGTGCCCCTCAGGGTGGTTATGGTATGGCTCAGCCATTGACTACTCCCTCTCCGTTTGGTCAACAAAAAGGCTATGTTCCTCCCCCACCAGTTGCTGCTCCATACGGTGTTTATTCAAGGGGACAAATGCAACAAGGTGTTGGACCTCCATTGGGTGCTGTGCAAGACATCATTGCAGACTTTAGCTCTCTCTCTGTAGCTTCTATCCCTGGATCAGGTGACCCTGGACTTGATCCTAAAGCTTTACCAAGGCCATTGGATGGTGATGTAGAGCCAAAGGCTTTTGCTGACTTATTTCCCATGAATTGCAACCCGAGGTATCTGCGCCTTACAACTAGTGCGATACCAAGTTCTCAGTCTTTGGTTTCAAGGTGGCATTTGCCTCTTGGAGCAGTTGTCTGCCCTCTTGCTGAAGCTCCTGAAGGGGTGAGTTCCAATTTATGCTCTTGGATCTTTTACAGTTTGCTGATGGTGAATGTGTTTTAATATTATGTTTCATGTTGATTTTGCCTTTTGAATCCTAATAAATTCAGGAGGAGGTGCCCATAGTTAACTTTGCCTCGACTGGCATCATTCGTTGTAGAAGATGTCGAACGTATGTGAACCCTTATGTGATGTTTACGGATGGTGGAAGGAAATGGCGCTGCAACATCTGTGCTTTGCTCAATGAAGGTACATCTTTAGCTTTCTTGGGAACTATTATCTGGGAAATACAAACTTTGTAGAACCAAAAGATGTAAGATTGAACTGCAGTTGAGTATGCTACACGTATATGGCCTTATGAATATTTTGAATTCTAAATGTCCTTTTGCATATGCTTGGAGTAAATTGTTTCTCTCCTTTGTAATGATGCTGTAAAGTTTATCCTAGTTCTCTGCTTGTCCTTTAAAAGTTTCACTCCTCTAGAAGTGCACAAAAAAGAGAAAATTCAGGGGTAATCTGCTAGATTTTACTGTTTTTACAGGCAGAGGGAGTGTTATGTTAACTGTGACTGATCAGCATGATATGCAGAATTGTACAATGTTATATACTGTATTTGCAATTGGCCTGTAGTTTTTTCAATGGAAATATTGGAGATGTTTAGAAAATGTCATGTATATGTTCTTTTTTAGGACAGGACTAGGCCAGTTCAATAGTGCTGTCAGCTAAAATTATTTAAAGATTTGGTTTGCAAATTTAAACAATCACGTTGAATGTGCTGTAGTAGTTCATTTTGTCTGTTCCCATCGCATTGCATCTGTTTTTTATTCCTTTGTTTTGTCTGGGACTAGGGGCGAGCAGTATTACAGCATTAGTTTCTTTTTATTGCCTTTTTTTTTCCTTCTCTCTTAATCCATATGTGTTGATCTCTTTTCATCTCATGGCCAGTGCCTGGTGATTATTTTGCTTCTTTGGATGCGAACGGTAGAAGAGTTGATTTAAGTGAACGTCCTGAGCTTACCAAAGGAAGTGTGGAGTTTCTTGCCCCAACTGAATATATGGTGCGGCCTCCAATGCCTCCACTGTACTTTTTTATGATCGATGTATCGATTTCCGCTGTTCGAAGTGGAATGCTTGAGGTGCGTAGTTTTGTCTAATGAACGTCAACTTAAGGAACTTATATTTGCACATCTCTAAGTTTATGGACCGAACATAAATTTTTGATATTACAACTATGAAATTATGCATTACTTGCTGTCTGCTCTTTTGTGTTTGATGTAGTCATCCTGCCTCTCTCCCCAATGAAATGAACAGTCTGATGTTATCTTTTTTACAAAAATAATTTTTGTCTTTTTGCCAACTGTTATGATGAAAATATTTAAAAGAAGTCTTATGGTAATAACGCATTAAGCATGCTCACGGGTGGGAATTTACTTTTTACATCTTTTGCAGGTTGTGGCAGAAACTATAAAGTCTTGCTTGGATAGATTGCCTGGCTTCCCCAGAACACAAATTGGGTTCATTACTTTTGACAGTACCATACACTTTTATAATGTGAAGGCAAGTAAAGAGTCCGTGATTGTATTTATTTATCAAACAACATCCATTATTTTGCCCCATTTGCATGTCTAATGATGTATGTGTTACTTGTGCCAGTCATCCTTGACACAACCTCAGATGATGGTTGTCTCAGATCTGGATGATATATTTGTTCCTTTGCCAGATGATCTTCTTGTCAACTTGTCAGAATCAAGGCATGTGGTGGATGCTTTTTTGGATAGCTTGCCTTCCATGTTCCAGGACAATATGAACGTGGAATCTGCTTTTGGTCCTGCTCTTAAAGCAGCATATATGATTATGGTATGGTGCCTCTTTCTTTCGCCTGTACCATTATCATTTGTTTACCACCCACTGCGGTTGGAGCCTCATCATTGTCTGATCTAGTAGTTGATCTTTTTCTGAATTACTTATTACCTCATGAGTACCAGAACTAGTTTGGTAAATGACTCAGAGTTGAACTCCTTTTTCCCGATATGCAGGGTCAACTCGGTGGTAAATTGCTCATTTTCCAGAATACTCTACCTTCATTAGGTGTAGGCCGCCTAAGATTGCGTGGAGACGATCTCCGTTTTTACGGAACAGATAAGGAACATGCATTACGAATACCAGAGGATCCATTTTACAAACAGATGGCTGCTGATTGCACAAAGTGTCAAATAGCGGTGAATATTTATGCTTTCAGTGACAAGTACACTGAT